>VXAY01003686.1:170738-210760 GCA_013399855.1 Oxyruncus cristatus | reverse complement strand
GCTGGAGCAGGTCCAGAGAAGAGCAACCAGGCTGGGGAAGGGACTGGAGCACAAGTCCTATGAGGAGAGGCTGAGGGAGCTGGGGTTGTTTAGCCTGGAGAAGAGGAGGCTCAGGGGAGACCTCATCGCTCTCTACAACTCCCTGACAGGAGGTTGTTCCAGGTCTCTTCTCCCAGGAACCAGCAGGAAGACAAGAGGGCTCGACCTCAAGCTGTGCCAGGGGAGGTTTAGGTTGGATATCAGAAAGAAATTCTTTCCAGAGAGGATAATCAGCCATTGGAATGGGCTGCCCAGGGAAGTGGTGGATTCTCCATCCCTGGAGGTTTTCAAGCTGAGGCTGGACGTGGCACTGAGTGCCATAGTCTGGGAACCACGGTGGTGTTGGATCAAAGGTTGGACTTGATGATCTCTGAGGTCCTTTCCAACCCCTCTGATTCTATGATTCTGTGATTCTATGAATGTAGGATCTGTGGTGTTCGATCTTTGTATTTTGTATCTGAGTCAGCTGCTCAATTAATTCCTCGGCAAGGTAGGAGCTGCATGAAGATGAAGCGCATGAATCACACACAACCCATCCTACAAACCCTCTAAAACCAAACTTCCAAATTGCTCTGTTAGAAAATGATGGCACACTGCAACTGGCAGCGTCAAAGACAGTGGAAATGGCAACACTGGTTTGTTTTTATCATCCCAACTATATTTCCATTGGCAGGTTGCAAAAAGACAAGTCACAGCTTGGGGTGGAAAGGATAATTATTTAATTTTTTAATTCTACTGAAAAGGCAGAGTCATTGTTAGAGATCCGGTAGCTGACATTTATACACATCTGGCACATAAAAATAGTGGAAGAAATTTGATCTTCATGTAAATGAAATATTTTGCATCACTCAGTTAATTTTTCTGAACTTGCAGCTTGCTTTTTTTTTTTTTTAATTTTCTTTTAGGAATATGTTTGTTTAAGGAAAGGCAAGACTAATCTTACAGAAAACATAAATCTAAATCTACATGCTAGTGTGCCTAAAAAATGGTCTTTAATATTGATATATCTGAATTTTTCTGATGGTTAATAATTTCAGAGGACACATAATTAACTTTTTAGAGCTGCCCCAGGGCTTTGAATCCCTGCTAAAGCTGTGATCATACATTAGTTATGACATGGCAAGTCAGTGGTTTGAAGAACTCACAAGGCCACCACAACCAAATGCTGATCATTTTTAATTGACTGGTGGATGGTAAAAAGGTATTTTTTACAGTATGAAATATTTTTGAAATATTTTTGAAATATTTAAATATTTTTGAAATACTTACATAAATATTTTTAAATTATTTAAGTATTTTTTAATATTTAGCTAATTTTTTACAGTGTGAAATATCCACAATTCCTATTTTGCCCTCAGAATGGAATAAAGCCTAATTACCTATTTTAATGCTTCATATGCTCTGGAAATTATGCCTTAACTTGTAACACGATGCACCCACAGATATTGTTATTAACTCTCTCTTTTTTAGCTGAACTGAATTGTGTTAGCACCTCACTCTGTAGCACTGAGAAAGAGATCAAAAGCATGAACGAAGATGGTCCAAATTTACAGAGTAGATAAAAAATAAATTAATATTATTGTGGTCTTTGGCTGTGTAATTGGAAGGTGTAGAGAAGGCAGAGCTACATTTCTCTTGGTAGGTGTGCAGTGAAAGGACAAGGGGTTGCAATTTAAATTGCAACAGTGGAAACTGTGACTAGAAACACGAAAAGAAAAGAATTGCTTTAAGGGTGACCACAACTGGAACAGGTGGCCTGAGCAGTGGTGTAAATCATCCTGGAGTCATGGAATGGTTTGGGTTGGAAGGGACCTTAAAGATCATCCAGTCCCACCCCCTGCCATGGGCAGGGACACCTTCACTAGCCCAGGTTGCTCCAAGCCCCGTCCAGCCTGGCCTTGGACACTTCCAGGGATCCAGGGGCAGCCACAGCTTCTCTGGGCAACCTGGGCCAGGGCCTCCCCAACCTCACAGCCAAGAATTTCTTCCTAATACCTAATCCAACCCTGCTCTCTGTCAGTTTGAAGACATTCCCCCTTGTCCTGTCCCTCCATGCTCTTGTAAATAGTCCCTCTCCATATTTTCTTTAGGCTCCCTTCAGGCCCTGCAAGGCCACAATCAGGTCACCCCAAAGCTTCTCTTCTCCAGCTGAACAATCCCAGCTCTCCCAACCTTTCCTCCCAGCAGAGCTGCTCCAGCCCTGGGATCCTCTTGGTCCCTCCTCTGGACTCTGTCCAGCAGCTCCATGTGCTCCCTGTGCTGTTCCCAGGGCTGGAGCAGCTCTGCAGGGGGGTCTCACCTGAGGGGGCAGAGGGGCAGAATCCCCCCTTAACCTGCTGCTCACTCGGCTTTGGCTGCAGCCCAGGACATGTTTGACTTTCTGGGCTGCCCCACTCATGGTCAGCTCATGTCCAGCCTCTCACCCTCTAATTCTGGCCTGGGAGATATTCAGAGCTCGACCAGGCAAGGTGCTGATCATGTTGCTGTCACTGGGTCCTGCTTTGGGCACAGGTTGGGCCAAATGACCCCAGAGGTCCCATCCAGGGGTGAGGGGGATTTTCCTGTGTGTTCTGACAAGTGGAGGGAAACTTGCTGTTTGGTGCCTTAGGCATTTATATTATCTTGGGGAGGAGGTCCATTAGTCAGGAGTATGAAGGTTTCTTCAGGGGTGAAGGGAAGCGGGGTTGGAACTGGATGATCTTTTAAGGTCCCTTCCAACCCAACCCATTCTGTGATTTTGTGAATGAAAATAGAAGCAAAGATAAAACTTGGCCTACATTGTAAGGTCCTGTCAAACTGAAAGCAGTTTAAAACGTCACAGTTCAACACCACAGGGTTTTTTTTTGGTGATCCTCTGCCATCCAGATTGGTTCTCCTCTGCTAGATCTCTGTGATGGGTCTAAAAACTGAGCAGTTCCTAAGCACAGTGGAAGCTGTGGAAATGTCCAAGTGAGGGCAAGAGGACGAAAAGAAGGAGAATTATTAATTGTATTAAAACATGCTGATTGATCTTAATGTTGCACCCTTGGGGAAGAGGGTCTGAAATAAATAAATAAAAAAGAAGCACAGATGTATATAAAAATTCATTTTAAACTTGGAGTCTGCAGCCTGGTTTGGCACCACCATAAAATCCCGACATTATTATGTGTCTATGTCTCATAATTTTTTAGCAGGAGAGCTTGAGATGGGATCTGTTGCTTTGGAGGCAGAGAACAAAGGAAAAACGTTGGTTATAAAAATACTGGAAGAGCATTTCCTGGGGAGCTGAGCAGTTTCAGTTGGGACAAGGTATCCTACGTACGGTTGACCCGAAAGAAAGGGTGGATGGCCAGTTTGGGGTGCAGGCACAACCCTCAAAGACCATCCAGAATGTACCAGTTTCGTGGGGACAGGACATTATTTGGCTTTCCTCTGCTAAAGAAACAATTGGAGTTATTCCTGTCTCTAAAACTGCCATCTATTTCTGCTGTTTGCTGCAGCAGAGGAATTGCTCCTTCCGGGCACAGACCTCTTCAGAAGTGGGTGAAACACGTGTGTGCCCACACAGTGGTTGGAGCCTGATCCTGCACGGCTGCAATCTGGGACAGTTTTGCTCTTTACCAGAAATGTCCTGTGATAGTTGTGTGCTTTTGGGAACCATCCTGATGGCAATAAATGTAGCAAGACGCTAAACTTTGGCCACGTTTCTGCGGCAATGCGCAGGGACCATCTGTCCACCGTATGTCAATAAAAACAACTAATTACAGAATAACTAAATATAAAAGGCCCCTCTGCTTAGAGAAAACCCTCCTGTAGCCCATTCCCCAACTTCCCGTTACATCTACGGAAAGTCTTGGCCACAAGCTGTAGTTGCTCCATTAGATCCTGATTTGGAATTTGAGCTAAGCAAGAGGAAAACTGCAGCCCTGTCCTTGCAGAGGCCTGTCCCTTGTTGCCCAGAGAAGCTGTGGATGCCCCTGGAAGTGTTCAGGGGTCAGGTTGGACAGAGCTTGGAGCAACCTGGTCTATGGAAGGTGTCCCTGCCCATGGCAGAGGGTTGGAACTGGGTGATCTTTCAGGTCCCTTCCAACCCAAACCATTCCATGACAATTCTCTGTCTTTAGACATTAAAACTAATCCCATTTTTGGGGGAGGGCTACTTTCAAAGTGCCGCTGTGGTTCCATCTGTGACTCTCTGCCACACCAGGGCCTTCCAAGATTCTGTTGGAAAAGGGTGAGTGAATCCTGCCTTAATCCTCAATCACTTTTCTTCTCCAGATGAAGGTAAAACACACCCTAATTGTTTATAGCTCTTTTTCACTTGTCCATATGCAAAACCTGGTGAGTTGCTTTTGCTGCCCTTTTTTTGCCTGCTGTGAATTCAGGTTTGGTGAGCTAAATGCATTCCTCTGCCTTCTGTTTTTAAATAGTGTGTGAGGAGGAATACAGGCATTTCCCTTGCAATATATATATATAGAAATAATGAGTGGTTTTTCCATGTGAGATTTGCTTCTTCTCGTTTTTAACCCAAACTCGCGTCTTTGCTTAGCGCAGGTTTAGTAATGTGTTGTAAATTTAATATTGCTGCTTCAAACTCACTATTAACAAATACATTTAGATCCTTAAAATATTACTTTTCTAAACACTTTCCAGTTTCACAAGTGACAGGTCCATGTTTCATCCAACAAAACGCTTCAAAATCCAGATGCTGAAAAAATGAGCCTAAAATTATGCATCCAGTCAGTATTAGCTATTTATAGACATTCTTTAAATGCATTTGAAATAAAAAAAAAAGGAAAAAAAAAAACAAAAAAGAAAACAAAGCCGTGAAGGTCACAAATCAAAGCATTATTGAAGATGGTTTATATCCTTCCAAGGTACTTTCTTGTTAGTGATATGGAGTATTTCTATTTTTAGAACGCATGAGTATTTTTAATTGATAAAGTGAGATTCAAGTTGCAGTGGAAGTGCCAGTCTTTCTGGTATGTACTTTTGAACAGCTTTTGCAGCTCAAGTCAACACTTAGTGGAAGTCACTTATTTCTTAAATAACTCGTGTTTTTACAGCTGCTCTCTTTTGCCTTCCAACATCTGAACTGAAAATGCCACAAATAAAAAGAGAAATCAAACCAATAGACCAAAAATAAAAAAGGGGAAAAAAAAAGGGAGTCTATGCCAAGGACATACAAAAGGAGTAAAAAAAAAAAAAAAAGTAGTAACAGAAAGGAAGGTTGGTCTAAAGAACTTCAAAGTCTCTGCTTAGTTTTGTCCTCTAGTCAGGTGATCATTTCCACTGGAAGCTGGGTTAACTTGCTAATATGCTGGAGAAGGATCACCACATGCATTTACACTTTGTCTTAAGACTATTTTAAGGAAAGAATGGTGTTGCCAGTCACGTTGGCTGTGTTAATGTTCCCCAGCTTCAGGGTGGAGTTGCAGAACAACAGGAACCCTGCAGGGGATTGTGAAGGCCCATCCACGCTCCTCCATCACCCTCTGTATCATGTTTTCCTTATCCCCAGTGAGTGTCCATGACCGTGTCAGGTCCCTTTCTGGGAAGTTTCCACATGTGGGGCCCCTTTTCACATTAGGGACCACTTTTCACACTCCTTGGAACACCTCAGGACCACAAACCTGATGGCTGGGATGTGCCCAGATCCCTGTGAGTGTTTTCTCTGGGATAGGGATTGCCAGTAAACTTTGGGAGTAGTTCACATCCACACAGTCTGCTCTTGATTTAACTTGCTGCAGAAAAGTTCTTGTCAAGCCCAATTTAGGGCTTTATGTGATCTCTGTTCTCCCTCCAGGCCCAGAATTCCCCAAGGGAACCTCTCAGGGAAGGTGTTTCCACCCACGGAGGGTGAATTTGGCACAATGAGGCGCCACAGCAGAAGGAATGGGTTGGGGTGTGCAGGTAGAGGCTGAGCAGTGACAGCAGTTTATCGTGGAATCCCAGAATGGTTTGAGTTGGAAGGGACCTCTTAAAATCATCCAGTTCCACTGTCTGCAGTGGGCAGGGACACCTTCCACTAGCCCAGGTTGCTCCAAGCTTCGTCCAACCTGGCCTTGGACACTTCCAGGGATGGGAGTTCCTTGTGATGCCTTCCAAGAAGGTGTTCACTGGATCTGTCCCCTGACTGAGTTCCCCAGGACACTCGGCTGCCTCTCCTCTCTGCAGCACCTTGGACCAACAACAGTGATTGCACACCCACAGGAAAAAAACCCAGTAAAATTACATTGCTCATTAAAACAGTGATTTTCCTCATTAGAACATGGAGCATCCCCCAGAAATCCGAAGGGAGAAAAAGGAGGACAATTTTCCAGGGCAGATTACAGAAACATTTGCTGCATCCCCAAAGTGAGCTCTTGCATGCAACAGATTGAGTGCCAGGACATTCTGTTCCTGAACAGCATATACATTTCTTGAGTATGACAACTGAGGAAATTTATTGAAAGCAGAGAAAATGTGAACTATTTTTTATTTGTTGCTCATGTATTTCCAAGCTAAGTGTCGTTACACTTTAGTTCTTAAATAAATTGAATTGAAGGTTCTTTGGATTTTAGACACTGTTTTTAACTGCAATAATTCAGGACTGTTCCAGGTTTGACAGAGCTGTTGGATGATCTGCAGTAAATAATATACAGGTCTAATGTACTCAGTAATTATGGAAAGTTCCTGGTGTATGTAATTTTTGATTATTCAAATTTAATCAAGTAGTTATCCTCGAAAACTCTGTGAGGTGTTCACACAATTATTTATGGCTTTTTTTAATTACTCCTGTATTTTGCTTATTACATTTACAGCATCAGTTGGTGCTAGATGCTTAAATGTGATTGAAAATATGAATACATCACCTGATTGCTGTGCATGCTGCAAAACTTACACTGATTCTTGCCTCGCATTTTCTGTGGGCTTATTAGAAACAGATCTGCTGTGAACAAAATTAAAAATAGAGGCAGAGGTATCTGACAGGTGGAGGGCAGCTAGAGCAGCCAATCTGAAATTCTGTACATCATCTGTCCTGCAGGTTCACAGAGATACCTCTGGCCTGGAAAACTCAGGTACCAGAACTGAGTGCAGGATGACAGCACTGGCTGATCCACAAATCCTTCTCAAAAAAAAATGGTCTCAAAGTGCAAGAGGCACTGGACAAGGAAGGGTTGAAGGGAATGGTAACACTCACCATGGGAGGGTGGTGTGACCCCCACCTTGCAGAGCTGCCTCCAGCCGTGGGAACAGCACAGGGAGGACATGGAGCTGCTGGAGAGAGTCCAGAGGAGGCACCGAGAGGATCCCAGGGATGGAGCAGCTCTGCTGGGAGGAAAGGCTGGGAGAGCTGGGATTGTTCAGCTGGAGAAGAGAAGCTTTGGGGTGACCCGATTGTGGCCATTCAGGACCTAAAGAAAGATGCAGAGAGACTATTTCCAAGGGCCTGGAGTGCCAGGACAAGGGGGAATGGCTTCAAACTAAAAGAGGGCAGGGTTAGATGGGATACTGGAGAAGAGAAGACTCAGGGGAGACCTCATCGCTCTCTACAACTATCTGAAAAGAGGTTGTAGCCAGGTGGGGGTTGGTCTCTTCTCCCAGGAACCAGCAGTAGGACAAGAGGGCTCGGCCTTAAGCTGTGCCAGGGGAGGTTTAGGTTAGATATCAGAAAGAAATTCTTTCCAGAGAGAGTAATCAGCCATTGGAATGGGTTGCCCAGGGAAGTGGTGGATTCTCCATCCCTGGAGGTTTTCAAGATGAGGCTGGACGTGGCACTGAGTGCCATAGTCTGGGAACCGCGGTGGTGTTGGATCAAGGGTTGGACTTGATGATCTCCGAGGTCCTTTCCAACGCGTCTGATTCTATGATTCTGTTCTATGATTCTATGACCTTTAATTTCCCTTCCAACCCAGACCATTCCATAATTCTCTGAATCTATATGGAATTTTTTATTATTGAATTGAATCCTGTTATTTCACTTTCTAAAACACTTTCATTTGCTTTTATCTTTCAGAAGGAGATAAGTGGTTTTTCTTTAGCTTGTGGCTTCAGCCTCGAGGTAGTTTGTTCTTAATTCTTTTGTTAACAGTGTGTGCATCTTTCAGCAAATGTCATTTTAAGTGCAGCGTTGGTTAAAATGTCTGAAGCAGGTTTGGGTTTTAACAATGGACTGAATATGAACTAGAAACTGCTCTTTGTCCCTGTGTATCTCTCCTGATGTCATCGTGCTTTCCTACAGCGTTTTTCTTTGGAAAGCTGTAGTTCTGCAGAGCACTGAGGTCCATAATTGTAATCTGCAGTCAGGAATTACCTGGGGGTTGCTTCATGGCTTCAGGTCTTGCTCTTCAGGGCTGACTGGTGCACACCTTCAGCTGGGTGTGGAGTTGAGCTGAGCTTAAACAGTGAAACACAGAAATCTGACAGGGCACCTCTGGCGTGAAACAGGAAGGCAGTGAAGTGCACCGAGCAGGAATTTTGACTTGATCTGGCAACTTTTCTAGTTTGCCTCTGTGGTTTTGCTCTTGGAGGGCTCAAAGTCTTGAATTCATTCATTAACTCTCCCCTCGGTATCCCTGTGTGTGTGTCTGAGTATCCTGTAACAGGATAAGCATCAGGGAGTAATCATTGTCTAACAGCCCTACATGGTATTAAGATAGACAGTGAAAACCTTGAGCTGTGGAAAGTGGTTGGTGCAGTTAAATGTGTCAGACGTGACTCAAAAGTCTCCTTCCTTTCTGAAGATATTACTTCATTTGTGTTTAACCACATTTGTAAGTGGCCTGGACTGAAGAGATAGTGGTTGGGGAATTCCAAACTCTTTTATATGCAGTTGGGAGTTTCAGGAATAGCTGCTCTGCATTCCACGCTGATATATAATCCTCATTATGGCTTTGAATAAGAACAGGGTAATTCGCCAGAAAAATAAATAAAACAAGTTATTGGTCAGAGGCACTATATAGGGAGGACTAATAAAACCAAATATTTCTGGCTGTAATTTAAGGTTCCTACTGTAAATGAGCTAATTTAGGGCTGTATCCTCCCCTGAGATCACGGGCTGGAACATGAGATAAGCAGTAGCTGCACAGATACTTTTGGGTGGTAGCACAGAAATGTACCTTCTCCACCAGCTCCACATTCAAAAGCGGGGAGAGGAGGGATTCGTGTAGGAGAGCTGACCCCTCAAAAAAAAAAAACCCAAACCAAAACGTGGGAGAAAATCCATTTTCCAACTTGATGAACTCCAGGAGGGACAGGCGCACAGACACAGACGGCACGGGCGTGTTTTCGGGTGGTTGCATCTTTTACCCCCACAGAGGTTGGGGTCCTGGGGCATTGCTGTGAGCGCAGAGCCAGCTGGAGCCCCCAGCCCTCCGTGCTTCACACACAGGCGGTGCCTCGTGGCTCGTGCTTCAGCCGCTGACTTGCTTAAGGTATTACTCAAGTGGTGGTCTCATGGTCAGCTTGAACCATGCCACGCTCGTGTTTGTTCCAGCAGGGGCAGGTCTTGCCCTCTGCTCCAAGCTGCTCCCTTGAGGGAGGGAGCTTATCAGTCTGGTCATAAAACCAAACCCTCGGGAGGCTCTTCAGGAGGAAGGCTGGGTTCTCTTTATTTCCTGAGAAGAAAAAAAAAAAAATAAAGAAAAAAGAGATTTAGCACCTCTCCTATGAAGACAGGCTGGGAGAGTTGGGGTTGTTCAGCTTACAGAAGAGGAGGCTTCAGGGAGACCTTAGAGCCCCTTCCAGTGCCAAAAGGAGCTTCAGGAGAGTTGGAGAGGGGCAGGAAAAGGGGATAGTGGCCTTAAGCTGAAGGAGGGCAGGTTTACATTAGATATTAGGATGAAATTCCTCCCTGTGAGGGTGGGAGGCCCTGGCACAGGTTGCCCAGAGAAGCTGTGGCTGCCCCTGGATCCCTGGAAGTGTCCAAGACCAGGCTGGACAGGGCTTGGAGCAACCTGGGTTAGTGGAAAGTGTCCCTGCCTGTGTTGGGGGGATAGAACCAAATAACCTTTAAGGTCCCTTCCAAACCAAACCATTCTATGATTAACTTCTTTATGTATTTCTTGGAAGTGAAAAATCTGACTTTTTTTTTTTTTTTGCTGCCACAATTGAAACCCTTCAGTCAAGCTCCACTCAGCTTTTGGGTTTTTTCCCCCACTGATTTTTTTTTTTTTTTAAATAATGCCATGTTTTTAAAAACCCCACTCAAACTAACAAGAGACATTATGAAAATGATCAGTGAGTTATTCTTCTATTTAAATTCCTCCTTAAAAACTGAGGACATCAGACAATGCACGAAACATCCCTTGAGTTCTGTCCTGCACAGGCCGGGGTGAGTATAAAAAATTTTCATTGAGAGTGGAAAGCTGTAGAAATGTTGGTTTCCCTATCTTGATTTCCTTCTTTTTTTTGTTGTTTTATTCATGGCACCCACCTGCAACCACAAAGTCCTACCCTGAGAGCAGATGCTCACTGGCTGCAGGTGAACTGCCCTGGCAGTAGCATTTCTCCAGGGACAGAGGATCTTTCCTCAGGGTTTTGTTGTCGAGGCTGATAAAACACAGAGAGTTACAGTGAAAGAAGCAAAAAAAAAACCAACCCAAAATCGAAGTGTTTGTACCCGACCCCAAGTCCAGCATAAAAGCTTTAGGGCCATGTCGTGCAGCTCTGTTGTGCAGCAGCTCAGTATGGCCCTGGATTGCAGGAGCTGGGTTTCACACTCTGCTTATCAGTCTACAAACATCGAATTATAAATATTTCTGTGGCTTCAGTTCTGGGCCTTTCTTCACTGGGTTCTGGTGGGTTTTGCTCTTTGAGCTGTTTTCCCCCCAGAAATCCGTGTCTGCAGGGCAGAGCGGGGCATGATCCTGGCAAACCCCGGTGCCAGCAGGAGCTGCAGAACCTTCTCCTAAAGCTGGAATTATTAGAGAAGGGGAGGCATAAACTCAGCATGCTGTGCAAGAAGCTTATTCGCTTGTTTAGCAGTTCCCAAATTGCTCACTTGTAAGACTCTTCTGAGATTTGCCCACATCAACTAAGGCAGGGTGAGTGGATTTCTGGATTGCTTGAAACAGCGGCAAAAGTCCAGTTTATGAGGATTTCACCTCTCCTCTTCTTAGCCCTGTTCAAGGACTTAATTTAAGTAAATTAGTAACTAAAAGTAATAACTTATTTTCAGTAAAGCCTTATGAATAAAGCAGCAGCATCAGGGGAATGAGTGCATGTTGGTTTTCTATTAGCGGTCTTAGCAATTCCTGGGATCTGTAAGCCCTTTGCAAAGTGCAGTAAGCCTAAATTTCGCTTAAATTTGGCTTAAATTTGCCATACAGGGGCTCCCACCACAACTGGAATTATTTTAGGTGTCCAGAAATCACAGAAAGGCTGAAAACCACACGTGGGGCACCAACGAAGTTCAGCTTTAAGCTCCAGCAGCAGGAGCTTGTGCTGTTTCTGCACACCAGGTTGATAGTCCTTCTGCCTGTTGAATATCCCAACCTTTTTCTCTGTTACACATTGTCTCACCAGTCCTGGTAGGACCCAGACACACAAAAAAGAACTTCCCTGAAAAAAAACAGTCCAGAAAGGGACGTCTCAGAAGTTTTCCAACAGCTGAAAACCATCAGTTCCTATAAACGACGTGAGCAGTCCGGTGGCCTGGCAGCGTGAGGGGGTCAGAAAGTCCTGCTGGCGCTCACGTGGGATATTCTGCATAGCTGCTCAGGGATTCACCTCCTGTGAGTAATGGCAAACATCCGAAGTTATGCTGGTGAAATTTGGTGCAATGCCACTGCGTATTATTCACCGGGCAGCCTGTGCTTGGATCACCCTTTAATATTGTCCTTGCTTGCGGTGCACCAGGAATCTGGGCCAGTGGTTCTGGAATCTCGTGTGCTGTCGGTTAAGAAGCCCTTCATTATCTGGGATTGGGTGCACGCTGGGGCTGTATTTTGAATATTATTCCCTGTGCAGATAAGGACTTTTAGCCTGGGAGAAAAGGAGGTTCAGGGGAGACCTTACGACTCTCTGTAACTGCCTGAAAGAAGGTTGTAGCCAGGAGGGGATTGGTCTTTTCCCAGGTAACAAGTAACAGGACGAGAGGAAATGGCCTCAAGGTGTCCCAGGGGAGGTTCAGGCTGATTTCTTCACTGAAAGAGTGGTTGAGCTTGGAATGGGCTTCCCAAGGAGGGATTGGAGTCCCCACCCTGGAGGTGTCCAAGGAAGGCCTTGCCGTGGCAGTCAGTGCTCTGGGCTGCGGGACAAGGTGGGCATCAGGCACAGGTTGGGCTGGATGATTTTGGAGGTCTTTTCCAACCTGAATGATTCTGGGATTTGGACCATGTTCACCCCTGACAGAAGAGCAGCACAAGCTGTGTTTCTTTACTTGCTGCAGCCAAGCTCTGCTCCACTTGGGCATCACTTTGCCAGGAGTTTGGCTTGGAATCTTTTTGCATCAGCCTTGCCGACTGCCTCGTCATGCCTTCTTGCATTGCAGCAGTGCAGGGTGTAGGACACAGCAGGAGGAACCTGCTGGGTTTTTCAGGCGAGCACATCATGCCTAATTATGGAAAATGTACCTAAATTCCTGTCTGCCAGGTAACATGAGTTCAAAAATGTACAATAGGGCTGTGTAGTGCCCCCGGTATAGAGGGGACGTTCAGCCCCTCAGTAATTTGGCAAGATATGTGCACATTAAAAGGTTTGATCCTTTTGATACGACTCTAGGAAGGAAGAACAAGGCACTCACATCTGGTGAACTCTAGGGCTGTACATAATTCCACGACCCTTTGGTGTATTTACGTAACTCCAAAAACTCCGGTTGCACGTAAGGAAAGACAACAGGCTCCAGAGCTTATCTGTCTCCTCCTGGGTAGCACTGGCATGCCCAGCTCTGGCTGGTTTCGTGCAGTAGCTTGGTTTTATCTTGATATTTTAATCTGTCCGGAACATCAGAGGGGAATTCATGTCTGCCATCTCCACGGCAATAGTGTTGCTTCTCACCAGTTCCATTGTTCATTGTTGTGACGCTTGGGATGCGTCAGGGGGTGGAAACCAGCCCCAAAAGCCAGATCCTGGGGTGAGTATTTCGTGCTGCCCCAGCCTGATGCCAGCTCTCCTCTTTCCTCAGGGATGAGCCCAAAACATGTGATTCTGGTCTACTGTCCCAGCAGTCCCCCTGCCTGTTCTCTCCCAGGTCCCCTGGGGAATGCTCAGGACATTCTCTGTCCCTGGTATTTTACTAAAACACAGTTTATTTGCACTCTGGGGGTGCTTGTTGATTGTGGGGTGGGAGTACACTGAGAAGCACCTGCCCACTGCCAGCAGAAGTTTTAGGGTCCATCTTTGGGATGCTCCAGAAGGACTGCTGTGTCTCCAATCTTCGACGCCCTGCCCTGGATATCTGTCCTGCTAAAGCTGGTTTAATAAATGCTAACCTTGACTCAGGACACCAGGAAGGGTCAGAAAACCTGCTCTGTGGCTACAGATATATCCTTCCACAGAGTCACAGAATGGTTTGGGTTGGAAGGAACATTAGAGATCATCTTATTCCAACCCCCTGCAATGGACAGGGACACCTTCCACTAGACCAGGTTGCTCAGAGCCCAGTCCAAGACATCCTTCCAGGATAACCCTAAATCAGGAAGGCACTTAAGCAAGTGTTTAACTTTCAGTTTCCTGAAAAGAGACATCTCCCTAAACCAGGCTTTAGTGTCAGTTTTGGCTCTCACCTTGAAGTCCTGCCAGCCAGGGGATGCAGGGCAAACCCTGACCCTGTCACCGACTGTCAGACACCAACATGACCAGCATGAAATTTGGGGTGGGGGTGGAAGGGGTTCTGGCCACAGACACCACCTGGTTCTGCAAGACGTCTGGAAGCTTCCAATTCCAGCCAGTAAAGGTGGAGCTGAAACTAATAAAATTATATTTCCGTTTGGGGTGGGGGGAAAAAAAAAAAAGGGAAAAAAAGGCTGCAAAACTTTTTTTTTTTTTTTTTTTTTTTTAAAGTAATTTCCAGAGGTAAAATGAGAAAAGTCGTGCATTTTGCAAACTAGGATTTGTCCCACTTTAGAGTAGCTAGAATTGAATACTCAGGCGAGAAAGAAGAATACACTGCCAAAGGTTGAGGTTAAAGCAGAATTCCCCCTTTTCAGGTTCACAGAAATACAGGGAAAAATCAAATGTCCAGAACAGTTTCATGTGCATCTTTCCAACTCATGTTGGACAACATTTGCTTGTCTTTGACTCCCAGACCATGTGGTACAGAGTTGGCAACTGGTTTGCTAGTGATCTTGTTCTCCATCATCTTGTCTTCCATAAGGAATCCATCTTCTTAGGGAAAAGATGGGGTATGAACAGGACTGGCATAGTTCAAACAGCTTGTTTTTAACCTAGAAGCAAATCTGAGCTCTGAAAGAAAGATCTGTTTGTTAGCCCAGAGTGACACAGGGCATTTCTGGGATGCAGTTCACACCTGAGAGCTCAACATGTGCTTCCTAAGCTAAATCCTACTTCTGTGGGGGATTTTGCCACTCACAGGTGATGAAAGCTCTGGAGAGACAGGAATCTCTGCCAGGCATTCCCAGCTCAGGGGCTGGAGCAGGATGAGCAATCTGGGGGTCCTGCGAGGTGGCCCCTGGTTGGTCCTGGAGGGGGAACGAGCAACATTTCTTGGGGGGCAAAGAGCGAGAGAGGTGTGTAAGGAGCGCTGGAACCCCTTCTCTTTGTCTAGGTGTTGTTGGAATTTGGGCAGAGACTGACACAAACAGGGATGTGGCACAATTCCCCTCTTCCCTGGGTGGGCTCCTTTGCTGGGGGTGAGGTACTTACGGCGGCACAGCGCTGAGAGCATGAAAACTCTGCAAACATGATGTGACACTGGGCTCAGAGCAGTTTTCTGTCCATTTTACGGGAAGTTTAGCACTCTGCAGATCCCATGCCTGGCGTTTCCAAAGCGTAAAATACGAATCCCAGAAATCCAATGGATAACATGGCAGGCATGGATTTACTGGGGAAGGGAGGAACTGAAAGCCACGTCAGTGACTTCAGCCTGAACAACATTGCGGGTGAAATTTTGCCTTTACTGAAACAAGCACCTGTTGCTTTTGAAGGTATTTGAGTTGTGTGGAAACAAAAATCTTTACTTCAAATTGTTATGTCATTATCCCAATTGATTATCCACAGATAGCTGAGAAAAGGGGACAGAATGGGAATTTGGCTTTTTTGGGAGGGTTTCTTTAATAAGGCATCAAATTATCTACTTTGTTTTCATGGATTTGAAGGGGGGACAAAACTGGCTGTTTTAAGTAGTAAAGGGGAAGCGTACTAAGATCTAAGTGGTGATACCTTTAATTGCACTTTTTCGAGCAATTTATTTAAATTAAGCTTGAATAATTTATAGATGGTTCCTTTAGGCCACTGCTTCCGGGGGAGGCTGCCATTAGTCAGTCAATATTTCTCCTAAATCAGTAGGTAATCAATAGGTATTTCTCCTAAATCAGTAGGCAAAATCTACCTGCAATTTGATTTCCAAGTTAGTGCAGATGTGAGAGGAGATAATGAAACAAAAATAGTTAATGCTGAGGAAAAAATCTCTTTTCTCTGATAAAGATAAGCTTTAAAAGATAAGCTCAAGGTCATGGGCAGAAGGAAACCTCTTGTGTGAGAAATGGGAATTTCCAGGCTTTTAGGGAGAATGGAGAAAAAGACAGATTATTTTAAATAATATTCCTATTCCTGGATTTTCCACGTGTTTTCTAATGTCCTGAGTTACCAATCCCAATTTATTGTCGGTTGTTTGATGTTTGAGTTACTGAGCAGGACTCTACATTATTTGCATTATATCTTGTTATTTTAACTGCTTTTAGTGGTTTTCCACCCCCTACACATGCAGACAAATGCTCCCCACCTGCCCCAGCCCCTCTGTACTGTATTACTGGACATGGATAAGGGATTCCAGAACATCCAAGTGCTGTTAATTGAGTGGCTGGACCAGATTTGCAGCTCTTGTGATATGGTGCTTATTTATATCAACTCCAGATCTGTCCCAGTCCTGCTGCATGTTTCTGAGTTGGGAATTGTGGAAATCCCCTGATATCTCAGGTGAATAATGGGGCTGTGCAGGGCAGAGCATGTCCCAAGTTCTTACTTCTTAATTGTCCAGTGCGAATAAAGACCATTTTTCCATGAGGATTTCGGGGCTGACTGTTTTCTCCTGTATGAAATATATCCTAAACAGGCTCTATATAAAACAGGTTTTCTCGGAGCTTCGACCGTACTGACTCTCAAGGAGGTCTGGGGAAGGAAAGGTGCTTATCTTATGGAAAGATAAGAGATTTCTATTGAAAATAAAACTTTTAAAATGTAATCATATGACTTCTGTTTCTTTGGCTGTGCAGCTGCCCTGGGATCTGAGCTCCTGGTAACCACGTTGGCCTGTTGAAGGACATGATTCAGACTGTCCCAGATCCAGCAGCTCACATCAAGGTTAGTTTCCTGTTTATTGTGTGTCCTCACATGTTTGGAGAGTCGTAAAATTAAAGAATGTGTATTCATACCCCAGGTTTTCTTGTGTGTCTATAAATTGTGCCACTGCCCAACGCCGGCTCTTTCATTCCTCAACATTTATGTATTTTCTGAGTCGGTCCTGCAGTCTTTGTTGCTGACACCTGTGTGATCTGCCCTGAAGCATGTGGATATTTTAAGGATAACTTTTTCTAAAATTAAACCTCCTGAAATTAAACCTTTAACATTTGGTGCGCTTGATAAAATACACCCACCTGAAAAACGCTGTTTCTGGTTCTGCTCCGTGAAAGCCGGTGGCAAACATTTGGTTCCACCGAAGAAGGAAAATGAGCGTAAAGCAAAAATTCAAAGCCAAACAAGCATCCCTTTGAAAAGATTCAGTGCATGGTTTAAAATGCTTTGAAACCAGCATTGGTTTGCCACATTGTCGAAGGAGCTGCACTGTTTTTACTGCATTGTTACTGTTGTTGTTATTATTATTATTATTGTTGCTGTGTTTTCTTATCCTTCCTCACTGAAGACTTGGAACCTGCTGGACTTGGCAGGCGTAGCTGGTGATGTGTTGCTGAAAACAAGTAATTTTGGGACATTGCACAGAAATTTCTTCAGGAACTGTAGTGATAACACCAGTAGTAATGGGTTCACTCCAAGAGAGAGTGGGGTTAGATGGGATATTGGGAAGAAATTCTTCCCTGTGAGGGTGGGAAGGCCCTGACCCAGGTTGCCCAGAGAAGCTGTGGCTACCCCTGGATCCCTGGAAGTGTCCAAGGCCAGGCTGGATGGGGCTCTGAGCCACCTGGGTTAGTGGAAGGTGTCCCTGCCCCTGGCAGGGGGTTGGAACTGGATGATCTTTAAGGTCCCTTCCAACCCAAACCATTCCATGATTCTATTCTAAATAGCATCTGAGCCTCGCAAAGCAACTGATTTGGGGGACACTATTCCTGCCCCTTTATTCCATCATCTGGAGCTTTTGTTTGGAAAAGCTTTCCTGGATGCCTTTAGGTAACAACAGTAACTTTTGCAAGGGAAAAAGACACTCTTACAGCACCGCCTTGGATGGGAAAAGCCCATCCCACCCTTCTGCCCAAACAGTATGATGAAACTGGGTTTTGCTCATTCACATTGATTTTGCCATCTGCAAACGCTGCTGGTGTAATAAGAATGCTGTAATCAAATAAGCAGATCAGCCATACTGGGCTGGAAGTGCAGATCTTTGTGTCACTCATTCCGAATGCCTTTTTGCCCGTCTTGCCATGAAGTTACATTTTCTACGACTCCTTCCATGGAGATTCCTCTCGGTTGGTTTCCATCTCCCAGTCAGCAGCTCTCTACAGAAAAGCTTCACTTCACAGCTTATTTTTTAACAGAGACATAGAATAAAAATGAAATATTATTTTAGAGCACTCACTTTTAATGTAAAATGTAGTGAATGAAAGAACCTCTTTTTCCATTTCTCTGTGTTGTTTTTGGGTTGAGTTGCAGTAGTGGGAGAGCTTGTCCCTTCCCTCTCTCCAAGTCTTCCCAAACCCAGCACTTTCAGAGTCTTCTGGTCCTTAGTTGCTTTTATGGAAAGGGTAGAAAAGCATACCCCCTGACTCCCCCAAAAGTCTCACCTCAACATGTCTCATCATCTGGATTTCAACCAGTAGGACTTCAAAACCCTGAAGGGGATTGAGTACCTCTCTCCGTGCTGCCTGAATGTCCCCAGCACCAGAAATAACCTCAAGAAGAACTCAGTTTCATGCTTTCTGCCAAAAAAAAAGATGGTGCCCAAAAGTAGGTTTTTATAACCATGGGAGTTGTGGCATCTTATTACAGCAAGCAAAAGAGAGCCGCACAAAAATCTCTGTGATGGTGTGTTCAAGGGGACCCGGAGGAGCCTGTTTGCAGCAGAACATCCCCCTGAAGTGGTTGTTAAATTGAAAAGGGGTGTGAGAAAGGCAGTTACTCTGAGTTTGGGGTAGGAGAGCTGGCCAGCTACGGATCAAACCCTTCCCATTTCTGTTTATGTCATCAGGGTCTGCTGTGGTCCAAACACATGCTTTGGAAAGCTGCCATGGGTGCTCTGTTCATTTAGGCTTTTAAAGTGGACATAACTACATTCTTAGAAGTCAGCCACGATAAAGGATGGTTCATGGGACAGACTGTTTGCTGTGATGGTCTAGCACAGGTTGCCCAGAGAAGCTGTGGGTGCCCCATCCCTGGAAGCGTCCAAGGGCAGGTTGGAGCAACCTGGGCTAGTGGAAGGTTCCCTGCCCATGGCAGGGGGTGGGATTGGATGATCTTTAAGGTCCCCTCCAACCCAAACCACCCCGTGATTTTAGGATTTTAGGATTCTGTGATCTCTCATTGCTGTGATTACAATCATCCTTGATACAGTTTTGCTTAATTAACTGTCGCATGGTACTGTTTCTTTCCTTCCCTTGAATAAGCAGACACAGACTCATTCATGCCCATTTAGAGCTGTGACTTTGAAAATTCACTTTCCAGGAAGTTGCCTGGATTATTAAGATTTGACAGATCCCCACCTTCAGGTTTTCTGCCTGAACACGTGCAGAAAAATAAGGCAAAAAAGATAAGCAGCTCCAGGCGTGTTTAGTGCCTGTGAGAGGGCTGAAATAAGCCTACTCACATTGATAGAAGTGTCACTTTGTATGAGCAGGACCATCATTTAGACATATTTTAATGTATTTTTGTTTTTCTATTATCATTAAACTCCAGTTCTTACAACCATAGTCTCAGAAACACTCTGAAATGCTGCCTGAGATCGGCATCTTTTAGTTTTAGTGATTTATGCTCTGTGAATATTGACCCTTCAATAAACCCTTCCCTTTTTTAAGGGTTCAATTCTGGTTTTAGCAAAGATGAAAAGCTTGTTTGACTTCAGTTAGCTTGTTCCATCACTGTGAGGGGATTTTGTGGAAACAATTCTCAGAAAAAAATGAGTTCCTGCTGTTCCTTTGGCCCTCACTGGGCAGGAAGAGCCCAGGGTATGGTTTGTATGTAAAAAAATTACTGTATTTATCAGGAATGGTGTCTGTCCTGGGATAAATGGGTGTGATTTTCGTTGAATCAAGGCTGGTGGAAGATTTGGTCTGTTCATATTTAGGCGGTCTGATTTTTCTGTTCCCTGGTGATGATTTTGGGATGACTGAAGAGCCGGGTGAATGGCAGCAGCCTGTGGATTGCCACCCTCCTTCTGCACCGCAGAAGTTTGAAAGGTGGGAACACTCCATCTTCCAGGCACCTTGATCAAAGAGGAGGTTTTTTATAAAAAATTCTCAAAGGGCATCAAACACTTGGGGCCAAGTTCAGCTACTCTGTGCCCCTACAGCCTCATTTGTTCTATGGGTGTAACTAAGGTTGTTGCCTCTGAACCTGTCAAACTGGGGTCATCAAATCTGGAAGCTCTTCCTAATACTACAAGGAATGAAACTTTGGTTTCTCAGGTTGTTCTTGTTTCTCAGAGTTGTTCCATTTTTTCAACCATTTCTGACAATTACCCCTGAATTTAGCCTGGATTGTGGTGGCACATGCACGTTTCCAGGCACAGCATCCCACATTGTCGTTGGAAGTCTTACAAAATCTGATCTCACAACTCCTTTGTTGGCCAAAGGGTATGCTGGGTTTCAGATTGTGGCAGCTGAGAGATGCTGCTGGATGTACCTAATCTGTTGTGTTATGGTTAAATCCGATTTTTAAAGTGGTATTATTTGTTAAGGAGCATATTCTGGGTCTGATATAATCTGTTATTTTTCCTGGAATTGTAGAGTCTCTAAATAGGATCCAAGACTTTGTTGTGCTGGGAGTTTTGTGTGCAGAATACAGTCTCTGCCTGAATAGGCAGGGGGACAAGGAGGGAAGGATGGTAGAATTGTTATTATTATCCTCCAGGATAAGGAGGATAAAACCAGGCTTTTACTCCCACCTCTTTTTGGGGTCTTGACTAAGCTGGAAGCCTGGTCTTTGCAGATTCTTTGCATTGCTGAAGCACTTCTTTCGTTGCTTATAAAGTGTTATTTGGGCAGCTCAGCCGGGAGTGAGAGCACGGAAACCCGAGCCAAGGATACAGAGAGCTTTGCCCAAAGTCCCACGTGAAGTGAGCTAACGGCAGACACATTGCAGCGTGGATGCATCCATATGGGATGTGTAGCACTGCTGGATCACAGGATGTCACCACTGGAGTCAGAGTGATAACATGCTGCCATCCCTTCCAGAAAGTATGGAATAGCTGCTCCTGGGAGCTGTGGGCTAATGAGCCAAACCTCCTACAGGTATGAATTGGTGGTGACCCCGTGGAGGAATGGCCTGCAGTGACCCCTCACTGGGAGAAGGTGCCTTTAGCCCCGGTGCACAGGGGTGAACAAGCTGCTGGGAGTTATCTGGGCTGCAAACTGGCTGCCTGACAGCTGCTGTGGGACAACTGCTGCCTGCAGGGTTACAAATGTCCCCCGGGACAGATGTGGAAAAGCACCAGTATCAGCAGCCCCTGGTGCTGTAAGTCCCACCCCCTGCACTTACCCCTCGCTGTGTCCTCCATTCCCAATTCTGGCAAAGCTTTCAAAGCTCTCCCCCTGCTTTTTGTACTGACAGGGTGACACCAGTGGCTCAGTTTCACTGTGGCTCTTACTAGTTGTGCTGGCTGGCTCACAGTTGTTGAGTCTTGTTTGAACAACAGCCATGGTTTCCTCTGTGCTCGCAGGAAATAAAGGAGCTGAGTTTGTCATGAGCGTGGGGGACGCTCCTCTGACCTCTGCTCATTCACTGAGCCCCCGAACCTCCAGGCTTCAAATTGGGTGTGTCATTTCCATCCTCCCTCAGCATTACCTGTAAGAATTCCAGAATCACTACTGGTTTTGAAGGCTACAATGTCCTCATAAGCAGAAAGCGTGATTTACTTCTCAGTAGCTTAGAATTCTGGCTTGTAACCAAATGATTGCCACAGAGTTTCAGGGGGGAAATTCTTTCTTCTTTTTGTTTTGGTGGTTTTTTTTTTTTTTCTTTTCTCTTGAACTCTCCCTCTTCTCTCTGCCTGAGCAAATACCTCCTTGCTAAAGGAAAAGGGAGATAATGGCTTCTGTGTGCTATAATTGATGAACTTTCAGCAATTCGGAGCAAATCCAAGACTGCTGCCAACAGCCAGATGGAAAACAGTGTTAATGACATGTTCAAAGAAGAGTATGTTATTTTGATAGGGGATGGTCTAGAGACTTTAATCTCCATTGTTATAGGGACTAATGGCATGGATAATTCCTTAAGTGGGGCCATTTTTAAACAAAAATTATCTTTTTCATAAGCAGGAAAGAGCAAACTGAAGAGCACCAAATGCATTTTCAATGCTCTGGCTGATAGATGTGCTTTACACTCACCCTCTGTTACATGGAGTCAGATGTGTTTAAATCTCATTTCTGCAGTCTGCCAGACAGTTAAAAGTCTGGACATTTCTGCTGCTGCTGGGTAGAAATCATAAAATGGACGGTTCGTGGAAAACTAGAGCCAGGGTGGGAAGCTGAGGGGTGGGGAGAAGTTACGAGAAGTTGGCAAGGACGCACAAAGCAAACTGGGACAGGAACAAAACCAGTTATACCTTGGGGGAACTGAGAAAGAAGATTCCTCCTGTTCCTATTCCTCAGCAGGACTGAGGGCGCCAAGATCTCATCAGTGTGATATTTGGGCAGCCTTGGGATTCCAAGAGGCTGAGAGGACAGCCTCCTGCTTCCTTGACAAATTACGGAAACCACCTGCCCAGGGCAGTCCTCCCACAAATCTGCACTGCAAAGGCTAAAGATGTGCGGGGATTATCTCACAGCAAGTCAGAGATTACAGTTTAATATACACTGGATTTGTATTTTGCCTTGATGTGGCCACAGATATCCCAGGCAATGGGGCATCTTTAGCCTTTTTCAGGGATGATTCCCCCTGACCCGTTGTTGGGAAGCATTTCCTTGTATTCAGTGTATCAGCTCTGCACAGATTCAGACTCCCTAATTTCACACTGCTTTTGCTCCTCCTCACCTTCTTGAAGAGGGAGATTTATAGGGAGAGCTGAGGGGAGGTTGCCGAGCATCCCACAGCCTGTCCACATTAGTTCTGCTCAGAGTCCATCTCAGGTGGTGGGGTCAGGCAGCCTTTTCCCCCTCCCCACTGCATCCAGCCCTGCTTCCAGCTGGACTTGCTGCCTGGTCACAAATGCGGTCACAAATGACCACTTTGTTATCCTTCTGGTTATCCCTTCTAGGCCTGGAAAGCATTTTCCAGAGGCTGCTGCTCCAGCAGCCCAGACAGGGATAGATTATTCTCTTGGACTTGGTGATGTGCTTTGTCTGCTCAAAAATTAATCTCTCCCCTCTCTCATTCTCCTTCCTCTTCTTCCTCTCTCTCTCTCTCTCTCTCCCCCCCATTTAAAAAATCTCAAACTTTTTCTAAAACCCATCCTCTTTAAATCTGAAATCTTGTTTCATTATTTCCTGTTCCAGTCTCCTCAAGACTCTTTAGGATTATTTCACCAATCCTGCTGCTGTCCCACAGTTGACTTTAGGCTGAAATCTCTGTTGCTGATGTGGTTTTTTTATCCCCCTTCTTTAGATTATTAATACAGACATTACCTCATAAACAGTTATGGGCATTTGATTAGATACCTTTCACCAACTTGCTATTTTATCATTTGCCATAGGACTTTTACTCTCGTTCTGTAGGACATTTTCAGACTCTCAGTGTTCTTTCCCAAGACAATTCAAATTCTCATTGTGAAAAATACTTCTTTGCCTCATCAGTAGCCAATATTTGGGTATTTACAAATGTGTTTCATTAGAAAGAGAAACTGATTCTCTGCAATAAGTGTATTCTTAGTGCAGTTTTGTTCATTTATCAAATAAAGGATGACTGCTGTACCCCTAAATTTCCATATCTGTCTTGCCAGCTAGCTGTGTTCCCAAGAGGCTCCTCCGTGCTCCTTTACTACCAGGTCCTGCTCAGAATTACAGCTTTTTGCTATCTGTAAAACCAAAATGTTGTCCTCCGTATTAACAACGTGGTTAAACTCAACTAATATGGGGGAGTTTTACTGTGTTATCATAGAGTCATAGAATGGTTTGTGTTGGAAGGGACCTTAAAGATCATCCAGTTCCACCCCCTGCCATGGACAGGGACACCTTCCACCAGCCCAGGCTGCTCCAAGCCCTCTCCAGCCTGGCCTTGGACACTTCCAGGGATCCAGGGGCAGCCACAGCTTCTCTGGGGCAACCTGGGCCAGGGCCTCCCAACCCTCACAGGGAGGAATTTCTTCCTAATATCCAAATCCAACCCTAATCTTCAGTCTGAAACCACTGCCCCTTGTCCTGTCACTGCAGGCCCTTGGAAACAGTCTCTCTCCATCTCCTACATCCCCAAGCCAGTACTTCTGTTCCAGGCTTTGGGGTATTTTTTGACACGAAAGGGGTCAATTGCTTCTGCTGCCGGGGCTTAAAAGGGTGTTTGACATGTGCAGTGTGTATTTCATGTTGTCTGTGATTACCTTGGATCAAAGATGAATGTGCTGGCAATCATTATCACCTCCCTGCAGGGCAGTGAAAGTTTGGTAGGACGCTGTAACCTGCTCTTGCAAGTTCAGCAAAGCAGCACTGGGAAGGAGGAAGGTAAATCTGTGGAGTGTTGTGAGCCTTCCAGGATGAGCTGACGGAATTGTTTGTCTGTGTTGGTCACACAGGGGCATTTTCCAAGATCCCAGAAACCTGGCATATCCAGGCTGTGAATAATGTGGGAGAAATCCTGGCACAGGTTGCCCAGAGGAGCTGTGGCTGCCTCATCCCTGGAAGGGGTGTTCAGGGCCGGGTTGGACAGGGCTGGGAGCAACCTGGGCTAGTGGAAGGTGTCCCTGCCCATGGGAGGGATTGGAATGACATGAGCATTTAGGTCCCTTCCAATCCCAACCATTTATTCAGTTTAAGCAGCTTCTGGGTTCCCTATCTAAAGAAAGGGTGGGGAGCTGTATTCGGAAGGGGTGAATTGTCCTTGGGAATCACTTGTGTTTTCCACTGTTTCCATGAGGACTCAGTGTAGCTTCCTTGAGCACAAGGGGGGACTTGTAGGTTGCTCTTTGTTAGACGGACTCCATCCCATCTTACGTGGCACAACTTCAGTAGGTAACATGGAACTCTTGGTACACCCAGGCCTTTTTGAAACAAGCCAGCTCCAATCCCAGAGCAATGTAATCACATCAAGGTGACTCTTTACACGTGTGCGGTAATCCATTGGAAAGCAGGGTGTAGATGGCAGGCTGTGTGGGAGCAGCCGTGTCCCAAACCTGAGTCAGTGTCTCTGGATGGCAGGACAGGATGGAGCTTTGCAGGGCAGGACCACAGGTGATGTCTGAAGGCACTTGGGACACGGCTCTCACCACCTTCCTCTCTGCCCCTGAGCATCCTTGCAAAGAATCCCACGTAGGTGAGCAGGTAGGGACCTGCAGGGCCCTCCTGTCTGTGGAGAAAATCCGGGAACAAGGGCTATGGAGCACCATGGGCTGCGTGGCACGGACACGGGTGCCTTGGGAAGAGCATTGCCAGCAGATCCTGCCCCTCTGCCCAGCCCTGTGAGGCACATCTGCAGTGCTGGGTCCAGCTCTGGTTCCTTAGGACAGGAGGGACATGGAGATGCCAAAGGGGAGGATCATCTCTGGGAGCAGGGAAGGCTGAGGGAGCTGGGGCTGTTCAGCCTCCAGAGCAGACACTGAGAGGGGACCTCCCCCAGCTCTGTGGGGGCTGCAGGGAGGGGGCAGAGGATGGACCAGGCTCTGCTCGGGGGGGCCCAGCAATGGCACAGGAGGAACGGGCAGGAACTGATGCCCAGGAAGTTCCCCCTGGACAGGAGGAAGAACTTCTTTGCTGTGTAGTGACCCAGCACTGAACAGATTGTCCAGAGAGGGGGTGGAATCTCCTCCCTGGGGATGTTCCAGACCCATCTGGACACAATCCTGTGCCGTGTGCTCTGGGATAATCCTGCTGGAGCAGGGAGGTTGGGTCAGATGACCCTCTATGATCACTTCCAACCTGACCCATCCTGGGATTCTGTGTGACACAGCTGGCACACATGTCCAGGTCTGGGACAGCAGAGCTTTCCTGCCCAGCAGCTGGACTAAGAGGCCCTCAAAATGAACTTAAAATGAACAAAAAAATTATTTAAAACATAGTTGGAAGCCAACTGAGAATTCAGTTAAAGGAACCCACTAACTCCTCACTTACAACTTCAAAAAATCTTTCCAGTTCTCCCAGAATTGTCCCAGAACTGCAGCCATCCAGCAAAGAGTATGTCAGCCATCACAAAGACATTATTAACTCAGACAGAGGAAAATACATTTTCAGTTATTACATGCTAATAAAGCACAAACTAAACAAATTTAGGCAACAGAAGCAATCATACCATTAAACTTTTAACTGCAAGTTTGATTTTTAAATTACTAATAGTCTAAACCCAAGTATGCACACAGAGAGGAGGGGGGAGGAAGGTAATTTTACCAGTTGAATCTAATCAGTGCCTCAGTTCAAATGCAGAGCTATAAATGCCAAAATACGTAAGATCTGATGCAAGAACAGGAGTGGAACCAGAATGGATGAACATTCCTCACTTGACCAGATTCTTCTAACTGGGAGGAAGTTAAACACATGGAGTGGGGGAACCGGGTGAGCTGGGTTGTCTCCGGAGCTGGTCTGTGTTCCTGAACTGCCTTTTGGAAGCAGTGAACTGAGGCACAAATGGTGGGCTCAGCCTTGTGCTTGCACGAGCCCTTCCACATTCTGGCGCTGTTGGCCTGCAGAGCTGGATCCTCACTCAGCCAGGAGAGGGCTGCTGGGAGGGAATGGAGAAATTCCCCTCTTCACCTGGAAAAAAAGCTGTTCGAAGGAAGGTTGGGGCTGTGCTGAGCTGCAGCAGAAGGTGGCTTTGGTGGTCAGTGCTGTCGGGGTGGGACGCCCTCGCGGCTGCAGCGTTGGGGTTTGTTTTCCATGGCTTATGGCAGGGCTGCTCCCTTCGAAAAGAAGTATAAATCATAATCAAATAAAACTGATGTGTTGCCATACTTACCCAATCTCACTGGTTGTCCTACATCATGTTTTAGCATATAAGTTACATGACAGAGTTATCCAGGGGTTGCCAGCTGACACAGAAACAAACCCTCATGTTAAATTGCCTGCAGATGTCCTCTTCCAACTCCTGTAAGGAACTTCTACCAGTTCTCCCTCTCCCCCCCAACCTTTTTTTTTTTTTTTTTTCTGTGTGTGTGTGTTAAATAAAAGCAGCAGAAGAGGGGGAAAACAATCTCAGTTGAATCTCTGTGCTAGTGCCTCTGTTTTCAGGACAGGAAGCCTTCAGAAGACAATGCAATCTGTAGGCAAGCGCAACAAAAAGCCCTGTAAGGATTTCCATGAGCCTTAGTGGACCAAACGAGTCGGGGTTATTTTTAAGCCTGGAGCTGACTGAATAATGCCAAGCCTAATGCTGCTGCCAAGGTGGGCTTTTCAGAAGATTCAGACCTTGAGGAGGTGAGAAGATCTTTGTGTTCTGTTGCCTGTTGTAATTTATTTGATACCAACATTTATGGCTTAAGAGTTTCGACTGGGCATCCCTTGTGTTTCGATGTTGATCTAAAGAGAATCGGGATTTTATCTGATGGACTTGAATTCTTGTTCTGTTTGGCAGAAATCTCCCAAGTAAGGCTGTGACATTCTTGAAAGCATTCACTGTTTTCATTTACATAATTAGGAATTTTTGTTTTGTTTTCATTGTATGAATTTACTGGAGTTTGTGAACTTTCTGCCTGGCTGTCTCCCTTGGTCGGGGAAATCACAGAGCGTTGTTTCTTTTCCCGGGCTGGAGGAGTAGGGGCTATTTATGCCTGGTTTTAAAATAGACTTTCTGTGAGTGCTTGCACCGCTCTTTGCAACGGGATATTTCTGGAGGATCAGCCCAGCCAAGAGCAATTGCAAAAGGTTAGTGGAGAGCAGAGCTGCCATTTAAACACCTCCACGAAGTATCAGCCCTTCAAAAGCTGCGAGTGCCAAACAGCTCCCACTTGGAACAATGGGAGCTGGTGAGTGCCGACAGCTTCCGAAAATCTGGCCTCGTGTGGCTTCAAGAAGAGACTGATTAGCAAGTCCAGCAAACTGTTTTTTCTGTAGTTGCTTAGCTCTGCATGGAGAATATTATCTGTGCTTGTGGAGTGCTCAGCAGCGGCAGGTGATGCAGGTTCCTCCTGGGAAGGTGGAATTCCAGGGGGGCTGGCAGGCGGGGGGGAGGCAGTTTTTTCCAGGTTTGCTTCGGGAGAGCTTTGGCGAGGAATGCTGAACCTCACTGAGCAGGTAGAAGGAAAGCTGTGGAGAGCTCCCTCTGTAACTCCCCCACATGGATCTGTTTTCTGCAAGAAAAGTAGTTTTCCCGTTTGTCTTAAACGGCTTCGAAAGTGACATAAATGAAAACAGAAAAGGCCACTCTGACATTACTGAAATAGGGATGTCCAGATGGGAAATTACAGTAATATCACTTGTGCATTCAAACTTCATGTCCTGTGTAACTTCCATGTGGGGGCAGAGCAGGTAAATTCGCTCTCTGGAGCTACACGTGCGCTTCTTTCTTTTGATTAAGCCTGAAGCACATTTCTCTTCCCTTTTGTGATGATGGAGTGAGGTCTGCAGGGAAAACAGGATTAGAAATTAATGTTTTGGGAGCTTCATTTCCAAACTGAGTTATCCTCGTGGCCTTCTGTAGTGTGATTTTTTTTTTTTTTCCTTTTAAATTCTCTGTATCTCAAATCACCAGCCATTTTTTCAGCAAAGCAGACCAAGAGCAGTAAGGCTGTGCTAAAATGAAGGAAGATTGATTCTGAAAATCAGGTAACGGGGCTTTTCTCACTGTTGCTTTTTAAACATGGCAAACAGGTTGGGGACCAATATGTTTGCAAACGACCTAAGTCTTCCTTTCCAGTGGTAATCCGTATTCTTTTGAAAAGCTAATAAAAGTGGTGTATGAAAGAAATTCCTGGGGCACTGCAGAACTCACCCTCCTAGGGAGAGGGCCAGATGTGCTGGTTAATAACCTAGAAAGCATTCAAAGCCAGGGCAGTAACCGCTTGGTATCACCTAAGCCAGACGTTGTGCGTCGACGCGAGGCAATATCACACACTGGTCACATTCTCGGCAGAGCTGGGAGACATGTGTAGTCTTATTAAAGGAAGGGGAAAAAAAAAAAAAAAGAAAAAAAGAAGGAAAAGAAAAGGAGGGGACAGGGAGAAGGAGAGGGAGACAATGTGTCTGTCCTGAGAAGCAGCAAAGGAGCAGACACACTCCTCCACATGTGCATTAGTCTGTCAGCCTGGATTCTGTTCTCCAGATGTCGGGGTGGATCCTGTGGCAGGGGCTTTTAAAAGAAATCATATTTCAGTGGTGAAATTAACGTTACCAGATTTGTCAGAATGTGATCACCCGGTGTAGTTTTTCAGGATGCTCTAGGAAAATAACAAATTCTGGGTTTAATGCTTTTTACAGGCTCGCTTGGCAGCGCCTCTCCCAAACACGAGCGTCTGTGTGTGCGACTTCTCAGGCGCTTTTAGGACCA
The DNA here is from genome assembly GCA_013399855.1 of Oxyruncus cristatus. Classification (NCBI taxonomy): domain Eukaryota; kingdom Metazoa; phylum Chordata; class Aves; order Passeriformes; family Cotingidae; genus Oxyruncus; species Oxyruncus cristatus. Next base: position 181,639 of record VXAY01003686.1, on the reverse strand, counting down.
ACATGCCTTAGAGTAAACAGCATGTTAAAGTTGTTCTCAGGCCAGTCCTGCTGAACAGAAAATTGTTTGTGGCGGGGGTCCCAAAGTCTGATGGGCCCTTCTTGAGGCCCCACCCCTTGGCACCAGACCCTTTGAGAGCTTTTGGCCGTCACATCAAAACGCTGCTTATGCCTAACAAAAACATACATATTTGCAGCGGCAATCAGAATACATCAGCGTCAATTGAGATTTTTTTTTTTTTTTTTTTTTTTTTTTTTTTTTTTTTTTTTAAAAAGTGCCAAACTTGCTCTCCCGGGCACGGCAGAAAAATAAATGACTTATGGCATTTATGGTATATTTGTAATTTGACGCTGATGGCTTCGCGTTACCGGGCGCGACGTGCGCGGCGGGTAAACAAACACTGCACAGAAGGACAAATCCCAGCTTTGTCTCTCTGACACTTCTGCTCGGTGACCGGGATCCCACAGGGAATTCCACACGTCTGTTTGTGCTGAGCTGTTGTTTAGGCTGAGCTCAGCTCAGCCCAGTGCAGGTCTCGCTGTCGCGTGGCAGGATCGGGCTGTTCCCCGGGGAACTGGGGTGCAGTGCTTGGAGATGATGTTCATTCCTGGCCAGCCGTGGCCATCACCAGAACATCTGTGAATAAACATTTATTTGAACGTGTTAAACAACGTGGTTGTTGTTCTTGCCAGTGCATTTTTCATGAGGCCCAGGAGTGCAAGGTTTAGGTAAAAAGATGGTGATACACAAATGTCGCTGAACCCCGTGTTCGTGACTGAAAAAGGAGTCACTGCTTTCAGCTCTTGCAGAAAGCAGAGTGTGGGTATGTGAAGACTTGAATCGTGGATTTGTGATTACATTTCAAACCGAAACAAGGCGATTTTATGTCAATATTAAGATAGAGCCCTTTGGAAGCAGTCTGGATGTTTTCATACATAATTACGGCTCCAGTAAAATTGTACATCTACAGAGACAGCTGGTGTATCTTTCCCCGTGTTGGAACAGTATCAGTTGAGTAGGTGAGAAATCTCAGTTTGTAGTTTTGGTAAAAGCCAGAATCACAGATAGAGATTTCTCTGTGGCATTTTGCTGTTGGATGTGATCTTGACTCTGCTCTGAATCTCAAAAAATTAGTGGATCTCTGCAGTCCATCCTTGCTAATCCATCACACAAAGTCCATGGGGAGGTGCAGCACCACCTAACCGGGGTGGAAACAATATTTTCCTTCCTGATACAGCCAGGGTGTACCTCTGAGTGCCCAGCAGAGATAACCAAGCCAGGGGAGCACGGGCCAGCTCTGGTGCTGCCTAGAGCAGAGGCACATTGGTGCCTGCAGGTCCCTGAGGAGCCAAGTGTTATCTCAGAGACCCATTAACCTCAGTCTGCTCCAGAACTGAGCACACACACCTCAGGAGCGGCTGAGAGCTGCTGGGGCTGGTGGGTGAGAGCTTTCCAGGCAAGGCAGCCCGTCATCACACCCTGCAGTTTGTCAGAGGGAGAGCCTTGGAGCCAGCAGGGTGTGATTCATCCGTCCCAGCGAGGTCTCTGAGGCAATGTGACATTATTCGGACTGATATCATTAATTAATGAGGGCTGAATGTTATTCTTAGACACTGGATTGAGTACTGGGGAGAGGAGCCTATGAAAGGGCTCTTTGATTTTTTTGGAAAATTCCTATGGCACTGTTGTCAAATTTGCTAACAAAATTAAATCATCTGCCAACTTTCCAAGTTAAGGAGCACATCCCTTCTGGAGTCTTGACTGAGTCTCCTCAGTGCCTTCTTGGGATCAAGGGGTTTTTTGATCTATATTTAAGCCAAACGAAAATGATAGATAGCTTCCAAAAACCCCAGCCATATTAAATGCATCAGGAGAGCTTTGGAGAAAGCAGTTCTGTTTGCTTGCTTCAGCACAGGTTTGATCCTCTCCCACCTTTGCTTGCCTGTGTTTGGTTTAGTGTGCTCAAGGTAGAAGGGGGCCAACCCCCCCCCCCCGAGTTTTTGTGCAGCAGGGGAGTCGGTCACCGGGTTGTGCAGCCCCACAACCTCCACGGGAGAGAGGACCTCGAACAAACCCCAAACTTAATGAGGTTTGGGGCTGGTCTGAAAAAAATATCAGTGTATGCTCCAGAACAAATGAAGGGAGCAGCTCTGCTTGCTCCCAGCACTCCCGTCCTCGGGACTGCTCTTCCCTCTTCCTGGCGCTTTTCCTCCCTCTCGCCCCAGTGCCCACTGGCTGCTCCCTTCACGGACCTTGCAGGTGTCCAGAATTAGCAAAGCCTTGGTGGGGCCCCTGGCGGCAGAAATATAAATAAAATGCTGTCATTTAAAACCCTGGCCCCGGCAGGGCTGGGAGCGCAGGAAGCACGGAGCACATGTGGGCTGGGATCACACATGGATCCCATTGCAGCCCTAATAATGCTGGGCTGGGGGGAGAAGGGTGAGGGGGCTGCTGGTATGTCAGCTCCTCTCCCTGGTTTGTCTGTCTCCCCAGGCTGCTTCTGGTCTTCGTGTTGACAGAGGTGTCCAAGGGTGGTTCCACAGTCTGCTCTTGCCACCACTGTTTTGGGGCAAGGAGGTGGCACACATGGCCAGCTGTACTTTGTGGTTGAATTAGGGTGCATGTTGTCTGAGGTAGGTGCTTTTGGGATGATACCACACAGTGATGGTGGTTGTGACACCAAGGGTTCTTCTGGAACAGGGTTTGGACCTGGGGGTGCTGGTGACAGCAGCTGGACACGATCCCGGGTGTGCCCAGGAGGGCAAGAGGCCAGTGGCACCTGGATCAGGAATAGTGTGGGCACAGCCCCAGGACAGGGATTGTGTCCCTGTGCTGGCACTGCTGAGGGATCTCCAAGGCGGTGTCCAGTTCTGGGCCCTCATGGAAGAGAGCCATGGAGGGGCTGGAGCATGTGCTGGGAAGAGGCTGGAGCAGCAGGAGGGGCTGAGGGAGCTGGGGAGGCTCAGCCTGGAGCAAAGGAGGCTCAGGGGGGACCTTCTGGCTCTGCAACTCCCTGACAGGAGGGGGGAGCCGGGGGTGGGTCGGGCTCTGCTCCCAGGGAACAAGGGACAGGAGGAGAGGGAACAGCCTCCAGCTGGGCCAGGGCAGGCTCAGGTTGGACCTCGGAAAGAATTTCTTCCTGGAAGGGGTTGTTAAGCATTGGAAGGGGCTGCCCAGAGAGGTGGTGAAGTCCCCATCCCTGGACTTGTCCAGGGAAGGCCTGGCCGTGGCACTCAGTGCTCTGGGTTGGGGGACAAGGTGGGGATGGGGCACAAGGTGGACTTGATGTTCTTGGAGGTCTTTTTTAACTTGAATGATTCTGGGATTCTACATTGTGGGTCAGGTTCATCTTTGAGCCTGTAGCACTTTGTCCTCAGGGCAGCCACTGCAATCCATGTGCCTGCACACACACACACACAGCTGGGAGCAGACCAGCAGCCACCTTAACTGAATAAAGCTCATGAATATTCACCATTTGGGAGAAAAAAATACATCTGCTTTGGATTGTGCTGCTTATAAAGAGGTTTAACGTGGTACCGTGCGTTCAGCAGCAGAAAGACCCGAGTTATTTGGATCCCCTGTTTGGTTTAGTGTGGTTCATGTCCCTGAACCAGGCTGTAATCTCCAGTTCTGGCTGCTGGAGTGAGAATTTTTTTTAGGGATGTGTGTGTGACTTGCTTTAGATATCTGCTCCAGAGGCACCCTTAAAGCATTTTGCTTCCGTTGCCAGGATCAACAGACGAGGTGCTGGAAACAAACTGATAAATTAAATAGCAACAAGTTACCCAGACCTAATGGTATTAATCCAGGAGTTGGGAAGGGCTTGGAGAATGAAGTGGCTGAGCCGCTCCCAGCAGAAATGTACGGACTCAGGGGAAGTGGAGAACTTAAGAGTGACAGTCTTTGTACTTAGTTTTAAAAACAAACACAAGAGCGGGTCTGGGAAGCACCTCCAGGACTTTCTGCAGGGCAAAAATAACACCTAACCAATCTCAATAATAAACAATGGCAAAGTTATAAATACACCTCCTACATCAATGATGTGAAGCGGGATGTGTTTTCCAAAGGAAAACTGGAAGGCTTTTTTGTGCCACGTTTTTCAGAATGCACGCACACACAAAGCGGATCTGAAAGAACGGGTTTGGGTTTTGGGGAAAAAAAAAAAAAAAAGCTCAAATGGTTTTCTTGTCAAAGGAAAAAGTGACATCCAGTCAGCCATTAGAAATGGATAGGAAAGAGAAAACAAGGAAGAAATAGTTAACATTAATTTTTCAGCCTGGCACCCGGGATCAGTAGCAGGGGTGTCTCCAATCACATCCTCAATCTGGCATTTAATATGTTTAGTAATGAGCTGGAAAATGGGAAGCGAGGCCCCAGCCAGATTGGAGATGATATCCATGTTCATGGGTCTTTTAGGTTTTTCAAGATAAGCTGAAGGAAATACAGAATGTGTCACTAGGCCAAGTAGAAAGCACTGTGCTATGACAAATCAATCTGCAAAAGTAATGTGAAAAAACATGTGCCATTGAATAACTACTACTGTGATTGAATATACTGAAAAGTGCTTTTGAGACACACTGTATTAATCTCCTTCCATGCTGAAAACTGCTCTCTGAGTCTTTGCTTATCAGTTTCTAACTTAGGGTGAAATATGAACCTGCATCCTGAGACAACCCTTTGTCTTGGATAACTTTTCTTGAAGTTATTCTGCGGAAAGTCCTGAGCTTCTGTTTCATTTGTCTTCTGTCTGGACCAGCCAGTGATCCATGTGGTGCAGTGGCTGACAAATGGCAGTGGTGGTAATTATTACCATAATCAGCTTTTGGAGTCTCTAATCAGCTGTGTTGGGTCTCTGTGCTTGTGACTGAGCTTAGTGACTGGAGCAGATACAGGATTAATGTGTGTCCTGGTACTGCTCCTCCATGGAATCATTCCTAGTGTTGCTGCTGGTGGGTTTGGTAGCATTTGGTGTCAATGTTTTGTTTCTTTGTTTTGAGATAGCTGTAGAAAATATTTTTGCTGGTTTATATTTATTCTCTCTTGCAGTGTAAAAATGTTCATTTTCTGATTTGTATCAAAAGAATCACACAGAATCACAGGATGGGACAGGTTGGAAGGGACCACTGTGGGTCATCTGGTCCCACCTCCCTGCTCCAGCAGGGTCATCCCAGAGCACATGGCACAGGATTGTGTCCAGAGGGTTCTGGAATATCCCCAGTGAGGAGACTCCACACCCTCTCTGGACAATCTGTTCATGGCTGGATCACTGCCCAGCAAAGAAGTTCTTCCTCCTGTCCAGGTGGAACTTCCTGGGCATCAGTTCCTGCCCATTCCTCCTGTGCCATTGCTGGGCCTCCCCGAGCAGAGCCTGGTCCATCCTCTGCCCCCTCCCTGCAGACCCCACAGAGCTGGGGGAGGTCCCCTCTCAGTGTCTGCTGTGGAGGCTGAACAGCCCCAGCTCAGAGATTTCAGAAACAGAGAAATAGAACATGAAAAAGAAATACAGAAGAGTTGGTGCTCAGTGACTGATTAGAAACCCACCTCTTAACCCCTTCCTGGCCAAGGAAATCTCTTGTTCTGTGACTGTAACACTAAAGGACTCTGGGCGTATTGTCAAGTGGTGTCCTTGGAAAAATGTTTTGAGGGAGCCTCAAGGTTTGCTGTGGCCCTGCAAGGTGTTGTATAAGCCTGTGAAGTTTCTGCTCAGGTGTCACGTCTACATTTGCACTTGGGATGGGCACTGGGAAGGGACTGTGGGCCCAGATGATCCCTTTTGCCCAGGAGAATGCTATGGAGCAGGAAGAAGCTGGGTGAGCACCCTTTCATTTATGCTGGTGCCTCCAGGCATGGCCTTGAACATTCACTTGCAAGATGAGAGAATAGTTTGGTCTCTGTCCCTGAGGAAGCCTTCTCCTCTCCAGAGGAGACTGCCAAGGTTAACAGCCATGCATGGGTGTAACCTGAGGTGTGGCCAACATCTTATTTTCTGGGACCTGGACTAAAACCGCCACTAAAAAACCACCTGTAGGCTGGTGACGACTCCTGGTTGTTTCCCAGCTAAGCTGGATCTAAAATGGGAATGTGGATGACCCAATTCCTATTTACAGTTTCCTCAGCTCTCCAGATATATCTTCACTTGGGGAACTACATAAAGCAGTTGCCACAGGCTTCATTCAGAGTTTCCAGGAGTATCAGTTTGTGCAGAGGGTGCCAAGCCCTGTTCTCACTTACGTCAGTGAGATCCCAGTGCTCTGTGAGTTCCCTCGGATCAGGGAGCTGGTGTGGCTGGTGGTGGCTGCCTGGTACCATGTGCTTTGTAGGATGTGTTTTCTGCCTTGCCTATCCCACTGTTTGTGTCTTCCTGATGTCCTGCAGATAAGGGCTGTGAATCCCTCCTCTGACTCATGGCTTCATTACTTTCACAGAGTCACAGGATAGTTGTGGTTGGAAGGGACCTCTGGAGCTCATCCAGTCCAAGCCCCCTGCCAAGGCAGGGCCACCTGGTGACACAGGATTGTGTCCATGTGGATTTGGAATGTCTTCAGAGGGAGACTCCATGCCCTCCCTGGGCAGCTGTCCCAGTGCTCTTCACCCTCAATGTAAAGGGTTTCTTCCTCTTGTTGAGGTGGAACTTCTTGTGTTTTAGTTTATGGCCATCTCTCCTTGTCCTGTCACACCAAAAAGAGACTTTATGTCACGGGAATCAACATTCATCTCACCTGAATTCATTCTGAAAGCTAAACCTGCCTTCAGAGCAAAGGGGAAATGAGCCATATCCAGGGGGTATTTAATCCCATTTAAAAGTAGATTTCAAAAGAGGCAAAAATTTTAGTCAAGATGTTGAACTTTTGGGCAACTCAGTTAAGGTAATGATAATCTCTCTGAAGGATTTGCATACATTGCTGCTTCTTGACTCTGTAGTGGAAGGGAGCTTCCACAGGCTTGAAGAGTTTCCTTAGACTTGTAAAATAAAATTTAAACTTTATAACCGTGGATCAGAGGGAAAAAGTTTCACCAAATATGTTTCAAACTGGGATCTTGTGTAGTTTTAGCACCCAGTTAAAGGTATCAGAGATACAGGGATTAGCAATTTGGATTTACAAATTACTAATGATTTTTTTTTTAAAATGTTTTCTGTGGTACTTAGGAGGGCAAAAGTGTCTCATGGGACTGTGAATTTTTAAAGTTTCATAACTCACTTTTGTATGTAAATTTTCCTTTCACCGATACTTGCAGAATTACATGTAATTTAAAAAGTATATTTAATCCTGTTTGTTTAGGAGTGCAGCGAAATATATTGTTTTAATACTTTGTGTCTTCTTGGCTCTGCCTAAAAATACAATAATTTCATCTTTGTTCTTTTTCTGTCCCAGAAAGATGTCCTTTAAAACAGATTCAAACGCACCACCCCATTACTCAAGCTGATGGTATCATTCCTAGATAGGATCCCTGTGCCTCTTGCAGATTTTAGCTTTTCCTGACAAGGAGGCACATTATTCCTGGCCATTTCCACCATATGGTGTAGCTTTTATCCCAAAGCAGTCTCTGAGAGCTTTTCAGACGATTTTTATAGGAGACACTTCATTCATTGCTGAAGTGGAGCCAGTGCTGGGGTAAAAGATGGCAACCACTCAGAGGTAACAGGAGTCTGCAGCACTTCTGAAAAACTGGGAACATTTGGCACATTGTCAGTGTTTTGATGACACTGGTCATGGGAGGCCAGGTCCTCAGTGTGAATAAACAACATATGAATAAACTGCAGCTGGGGCAGGCTCTGCACCTTTCTCACTTCAGGAAGAGGGGAAGAAAAACCAGCTTTATTTTTGGCTTATCCTTAGAGCCAACACCAGGTGGAGGTAAGAACCCAGGTGGCCTCAGTTTTGTGGAATATCCTGAGTTAGAAGAGACCCACGAAGATCATCCAGTCCAAGCCCTGTCCCTGCCCAGGACACCCCAACACTCCCCCTGGCCCTGAGAGCGTTGTCCAAACGCTCCTGGAGCTCTGGCAGCCTTGGGGCCGTGCCCACTGCCCTGGGGAGCCTGGGCAGTGCCAACCACCCTGTGGGGGAAGAACCTTGTGCTGAGATCCAACCTGAGCCTGCCCTGGCCCAGCTCCAGCCCTTCCCTGGGTCCTGGCCCTGCTCCCCCAGAGCAGAGGTTGGAGCTGCCCCTCGGAAGGAAGCTGCAGACCCCAATGAGGTCAAGTGACCTCATTTGTTGATCTTCTGTTGATCTTCAGACAGATTCAGCATCTCTCCCCATTTCCTGCTCCATCTCAAGCATGGCCTGAGGTGTCCCTCTGCTTCAGTCACCTACTCTGCAGTGGGGAGATGGCACCTCACCAGCAACAAAGGAGGCAGCAGTGTTTTCCCACTTCACACATGCTTTAAGGAGAGTAAATTTATCAAGTAACGCAGGCAGAGAGCTGCCAGGTGGATGCCAAAGTTCCAAACAGAAACACCAGGTGAAATTCCTGAGCTGAACAATACAAGGCCCCCTTGGACGTCTAAAGCTAGAAAGCAAAGCTTTCTGCCGTCACTTCAGACAAATAAAATCAGTGATTGTTCCCCTGTGAAAGTTTTTGAAAGGAAAACTCTCTTCTCATGCCCCTCTTTAAAATGTGTGGGATGTTCAAGTCTGAGCCGTAGGGCCTGGCATACGTTGCCCTCTGCGTGAGAGGGAAACCTCACACTGAAGAAAGGAAACAGCAGCTCCAAAATGATGGGGTTTGTTTTTTAAGAGGTGGAAATTCTCATGATCTTACAAGTGCATGCCTTAAACAGAGGCTCTCGGAGGCAGGTTTAATGTGAGCACTGGGATCTGGGGCTGCGGGACTTCCCACGGTGTCAGCTGGGCTTTGCTGAAAAAAACTGCGATAAAAACGAGGGCTGGGACAGAATGGGTGGAGTTGTGTGGGGGAGAGAGTGTGCCTGACAGCATTTTTCCAGGAAACTGGACAGTGGGCTTGTGATTTCAGACACTTTACTGGGGACTGCTGGTGCTCCTGATGAGCAAACCAGGCTGGCTTTGCGCTGGGTGAGGTTCAGACCAGGCCTCGCCCCGCTGCTACACCCTTTCGTGTGTTTCAGATACAGGACATTTAAATTTATTTGAATGAGAGGCTTTAATGAGAAGGCAGCTTTGGAGGTGCTGGCTGTAACAGCACTGCAAATATGCCTGGTTTTGGCGTGGTGGAAATGGGAAAGCTCTTCTCAGAGCCAGACATCTGAGAGGCTTCACAGGGGGTAGCATCTCTTCTATCTGTCTGGCTCTGCATGTGGGTCTAACTTGAAACCATTATTCCCTCCAGGCCAGCAAACAATTTTGGATAAAAAATTGACTTGGATGTGGGAGGCAAAGATCAGCTTCACGCGTGGAGGCATCACCTACTGCACATCATATTCCTCCCTCTTCCTGAGATAAGTTGTGAGGGAGTTTCCTGAAATATTTCCCTGACAGGAGCAGAGGAAACGTTTTTTTGACGGGAGAGGTGCCTCAAAGAAAGGAAGGAATCTGTAATTACATCCCTTTCATCTCTGTCAACATGCATTTTAATGCAATTCTAATTTCATTTTCAGGTAGCAAATCAGCAATTCATTCTCAAAAAGTCTGTTGGCTGTGTTGCTCCAAAGCATAACCACAATTTCCTTCTCCAATCTGTATATTTACATTTGAAAACAAATCTGTATAAGAAATACCTTTACACCAGGGACATTTTTTGGGTGGTTTTTTTTGTTGTTGTTTTGTTTGGTTTTTTTTAACAAAAAAAAGATAAATAATTTAGAAGGGACTGAGGATGTGAAATCGCTGTTTTAAAGCTATATGTCACTGAACACGCTGTCAGGAAAGCAACACAACATGTTTACTTCCCTGCTTTGAAGAGCTGTGCTCTCTGAAAGGAATAGAATTGAAGTAATGTAGAAGAATCACCTTCCAAACCTGTCAAGGAAATAGAAAAAAAATGAAAAATAATGACACAATTCCTAAATTAAGCATGGTGGCATTTCACAACAAAGGACAGTCACGTTCAGTCTACAGAATTTGCCTAAGTTTAAGCAGCTCCTCCTCTCTCATACCGTTTCAGGGGGGAAAAATACTCTCCTCAGGCCTGGGTTGCTCGCCCTTCTTTATGAGAGGGGTGTTTAAACACGTATTTTACCCTCCCCAGGACATCATTCAAACAGCAGGTCACAGGAAAACTTAGGACATGGTGGACATAGGCAGGGATAACACTTTACATCCTGCTGAGGGAGTTTATGGAGCCCGAAGGTTGGATTAACCATTCCCAGCTCCCTATCCTGTGAGGAGCAGCTGAGGGAGCTGGGGGGGTTTATCTGGAGCAGAGGAGGCTCAGGGGGGACCTCATTGCTCTCTGCAACTCCCTGACAGGAGGGGGCAGGGAGGGGGGGTCGGGCTCTGCTGCCATGTCCCAAGGGAAAGGAGGAGAGGGAATGGCCTCAAACTGCCCCAGGGCAGGGTCAGGGCAGAGATCAGAAACAATTTCTCCCTGCAGGAGTGGTCAGGCCTTGGGATAAGTGTCCCAGGGAGGTGGTGGAGTCCCTGTGTCTGGGAGTGTCCCAGAGATGTCTGGATGTGACCCCTTGGGACATGGATTAGGGATGACTGTGGTGGTGCTGGGTGAGGGTGGCACTGGATGTGCTTGAAGGTCTCTTCCACCCTTGATGATTCTGTGAGGATCAGCTTCAATGGGCACCAAGTCTCAAAGGTTGAATTTTGCAGGGATTTCTATCTGGACAGTGACACAGACATCCTAAGTGTGACTTCGGGTTCAGGACTTCGCAGTAAAGGTTCTACCAACAGGAAATGAAGAAAAAGCATTTTTTTAAAAATGTAAACATTTTTAGACTCATATGAGGCTTTTTTTTTTTTTTTTTTTTTTC
>VXAY01003686.1:155229-170721 GCA_013399855.1 Oxyruncus cristatus | reverse complement strand
TTTTTTTTTTTTTTTGCTACCTGGAACTAGATCTTAATCCAACATACAGGCACATAACTTGATTTTCTGAGTGAAGGTTGGTTCTGTGGATTGGTGACCCCTTTTTAATCTGGGCAGCCTGAACTTAACATTTAGGAGGTGACTCCAGAAGGAGCTGGTCTGACCAGCTTGGAGCTTTCAGATAACCAACATAAGCACAACCATTTTCCCTGCTCAAATCAGCTTTAGCCTGGTAGGCCAAAAACCTTCAAAACTGACAGAAGTAGTTTAGTTTCAACACTGAGGCTGTTTTTAAATCTTCCCCCCCACACACACACACGTGCAATTTGGCTGCTATTTATCACTTTAAATTGGTCCCTATCAAATATGAGAAGTGTTATGAGTAGCTGGGATGAAGTGCAGGCTCTAAGGAAGACAGTGATAAAACTCCCCTGGCTTCAGCAGAGACAGGATTTAACCCTCACTCTCTCTTTTTTTTAGCTCTGTGTATATACTTCAGTTGGTTATGAGCTGTATCACTCCTTGCTGTTTTATTTTGGCAGGCTGCAGTGCTAGATAATAGCGTGCATTTTTTGAAGTCTGTTTGTTAGCTTTGTAAAAGGAAATTAAATACTCACTTTTAAGTACAATTAGTCTGTTGGAAAAATAAAAAAGGAGATAGTAGAATCATCCAGAGGGAGATGAAAAGATAGACTGGTGAGTAGAGCTCTTAAGGCAAAGTGCTTGAATATGTTTTAACAAACTATTCACATTTTAAATATAATCTGTTTTTCTTCCATAGTTGACCATGAACGTGGAATTACTTTCTGCATATTTGTACGTCCTCTGAAGTAACTCACACATGACATCAATCCACTCATAGCTTGAGGAAGCTACAGCCTGGATTCACTAAGTTGATTTAAAAACCTGTACTCCAAGTGTACGACTGGTCTGGTCCCTGCACTTCCGGTAGTACATTTTGTGAATGGGTAATTGAAACCATCTAAGCTACAGGCCAGAAAGAAATCCAGCAGTGCTCATCTCTCACTGAAATCATCCTTCAGCACAGAACAGTCTTGTCATAATTTCATGTCAGCCACTTCAAAATGTGCCACATAAGAACTAAAAATATGTACATTTTTACCACTGTAGAATATACAGAGTAGCAATAGTTATTTTAGAAAGTTGATGTAGTAGCACAGGCTGGTAATTTATTTTCTGTCCTGAGTTATAAATACAGTAACTAATTGTGCTCCATTTTAAGGGAGTTTGCAAGAAATTCTCCTGAACTTTTACTGGTTATCAAATCTCAAAGATAAGTGGGTAAAAATGAGCTTGTGCAGCATCAGAAATGCCAAACTGAACATTTTTTAAAGTGTGCAGATGTTTGTGCCTGCATTAATGTAAGTATTTTGACACAATGAAAAAAACATTAACATAAAACCACAGTTATCACTGAGATCTTGTAATGTTTTTATGACAAAAATCAAGTTGATATAAACTTTGTTAAGCTGGTAGTAATGATGTAGTTTGTTGAGTAAACAGCTTGAGAGATTTGGATGAAAAGCATTAACCTTGGCATTTGAGGGGTTTAGTTTGTTTTTTTTTTTTTTTTAAGAAAAGCCATCAAAAATGAACACACAAAGTCAGATCTGGGCTCTTTATTGGTAGGTTTGATCTCGCCTCCCTTCAGATGTCTGTAATGTCTGAATTCAAGCTGTTTGTCTGAAACTCCCTTTACAGAGTCATAGAATCAAAGTTGGGAGAGACTTTCCAGGTCATCCAGTGCCACTCTCACCCAGCACCACCACAATCACCCCCAATCCATGTCCCCAAGGGCCACATCCAGACACCTCTGGGACACTCCCAGACACAGGGACTGCACCACCTCCCTGGGACACTTATCCCAAGGCCTGACCACTCCTGCAGGGAGAAATTGTTTCTGATCTCTGCCCTGACCCTGCCCTGGGGCAGTTTGAGGCCATTCCCTCTCCTCCTTTCCCTTGGGACATGGCAGCAGAGCCCGACCCCCCCTCCCTGCCCCCTCCTGTCAGGGAGTTGCAGAGAGCAATGAGGTCCCCCCTGAGCCTCCTCTTCTGCAGATAAACCCCCCCAGCTCCCTCAGCTGCTCCTCACAGCACATGTTCTCCACACCCTTCCCCAGCTCTGTTGCCCTTCCCTGGACAGGCTCCAGCCCCTCAATGTCCTTTTTTTGAAGTGAGGGAGGGAGTTTCCTCCTCCAGTGTGAGGGAACTACACATCATTAAGGGCAAAAATAATCACTTAAGTTGCTGAAAATGAACCAGAAGAAACTATTCCTGCAGAGCACAGTCCTGATTCCCTCCAAAGATGCTCTGGAAGTGGTGTCTCCTTGGGAGAGGGGACACCTGCAGAGGTGGGGAGGCCTTTGGGAGGTGGCCCCGGAGGAGAAGCGGAGCTGTCCAGCACCACCAGCTTGGAGCGCCCAGAGCTCTCCTCGGGGCGCTGCAGCTGCCCCGCCTGGCCCAGAGGACACACGCACGTGGGGAGAAAGCCCTACCTTCCCGTGCCACCAGCAAGCACTTGCCTGCTCCGCAGCTGCAGCCAGAGTGGCTTTTGAAGCCTCGTCGTTCGCAGGGGCCGAGCACCGAGGTGTCTGACATCATCCACAAATGTTAAACACAAGTGGAGCTGGGGCGGCGGAAGTTCCCCTTTGAAAGATGCTTTTTGAAGCACTGCAGCCTTCAAAGCTGGGTTACATCCCCTGCCCTGTGATACACGGCCTTTGTTTTGCATAAGTGTTTGTTTTAATGAGGCGGCTCATCAAAATCAAAAACATATGATGCACCCTAGGCAAGAGAAAGGCAATAACTGTACAGATTTTTGAAGGGGGCTAGTCATACCACAGGCTACCATTATAACAGAAAAAACAACAAGAATTTTAATATAGCTGTCTGGCCAAATATATTAATTTAAATGGAATGGGTTTTTTTTTCTGATATTATAGCTGTGAGGCACAATGTTCTACTGGCAAGCGTCTTCAAAACCTTTTTTAGAAGATTTGCTTCAAATTATTTCTGTGCACCAGATCTTGATGGTATGTGCATTTGGGAGTCTAACCAAAGGGGGGGGAAAAAAAAAAAAGCTTTTGATTAAATCAGTGACCTTTCCTGGAGGTTGAATGAAATGGAGATTGTAATACAAAAAGCTACGTCCTCCAAACAGTGCTTTCTTCAGAATATTTACTCTAAGCTCTACTCCATTAACTTTGCCCTAACTTTTTCACCATGTCTGTATCCTTGTGCCAGCACAGAAATATATTTTCCCATTAGCAAATCCTTTAAAATAAATTTTAGTCATTTCCCTGATTATTTCCCAAAATGGTTTGCTAACCACCAGTTTCAGTTCTTTGCCAGATAATCCTGTTTATTCTTACAAACTGGGTCCTAATTGTGCTCATGCTTTGCTGTGCTTCTTTAAAACCTGGTAACACTTGTCTCCCTCAGCTTAATTGCATCTCTTCCCACTTGGCAAACCAGAGACATTTTCCTGCTTGCTTGGAGAAGAAAAGTGTGATGGTTTCTTAAAAAATTGTTTTCTGAGTTGATTTTACTTGATAAAAAATAGCATCAACTTACCCTGGCAAATGTCTTCGCACTTTGTTCTCGAAACAGAAAACTTGTTCCGCGAAACAAAGCTCTGGGAACCCAGTGAAGCCGAGGACAACGTCCTTCCCAGTGGTGGATGTTAATGGAAGTTGAGTCCCACAAGGAGATCTACAGCTTGTATGATATTAGGTTGCCTATTATTAGGTTAGACTTGCTATAAAGCCATCACAAATTCCAACAAAAGGCACAGGGTCAACAACAGCTTCTGTGCAGAGCTGGTGGAGGACAAGCATTGGTTTCGTGCTCACCTGGGTGGCTTCATTTTCACTTGGGGGTGGGGCAACCCACAGACAGCCCTGACACAGTTTGAAGTGGTCTCTGAGGGTTTCTCCTCATGCTGTCTGGGCTGGACGTGGATTCTTTACAGCCCAACTTGCCTTCTACAGCAGAAGGAATCTTAAGTGACCCTTTTAGGCTTGTGTGTATTTGGTGCACCATAAATCACCACAGTATCAGAGAAAGGCTTGGGTGGGAAGAGACATTAAAGATGATCTCATTCCAACCCTCCTGCCATGGGCAGGGACACCTTCCACCGGCCCAGGTTGCTCCAAGCCCCATCTAGCCTGGCCTTGGACACTTCCAGGGATCCAGGGGCAGCCACAGCTTCTCTGAACTACCTGTGCCAGGGCCTCCCCACCCTCACTGGGAAAGATTTCTTCCTAATATCCCATCTAACCCTACCCTCCTTCAGCATAAGGCTGTTCCCTAATGAGTAATTCCCTAGTGACTAATTACTAATGACTGCATATCCAGGCATGTCTCTGTGAAGTCATCCACTCACCTGAATGCTTCCCTGAGTTTCCAACTCTACCATTGGTCACCGGATCTGGAATGGTTGGAGTCTGGCAAATCTGTTTTGCTTCTGACTTAGATGCACTTGAGTACTTCATTTGAAGTTCTGAGAGTGTTGAAGGGCTCAGTGCTCTGCTCTGGGTCACAAGGTGGTGATGAGTCACAGGTTGGACTCAATAATCTTGGAGATCTTTTCCAACCGAAATGATTCTGTGACTCTGTACAAACCTGTGTCAGATTTGAGCATTTTCCAGAAAAATGCTCTGATTTACAGCCCTGACTTTTATGAAACAGAGATCTATTTTTCTGTCATCCGTGCCCCCAGCTCTAACTCCCAGGGCCAGGCCTGGAGAGGTGCTAGTGCCCCACGATTTCAGAGGCACTGGTCTCAGCACAGCTTGGGACTCAGCCTGCAGTGTGACAGCCCTTTTATCTCTGTTCAGAGGTGAAAGGGGCAATAAGGAACAGCTGATTGATGGGTGTGATCAGATCTGTCCCACAGATCACCCACTGGCAGCACAGGGTGTTTCTGCTCTGCTGCTCTTTTAACGCTACGTGCAGGGATGATATTTGTGATGGTGGGTAGGAGGCCCCTTTTCTTCCAGTCCTGCTCACTTAGGTTTTCTGCCTATTTTTCTGGAAGCTTCCTCAATAATAACTGGCATTCTGTTAGCTCCCCATCCGAAGTTTTTGGGTTTTCCACTCCTTTCTGCAGTCACCAGTAGTATAGTACCGTGCATTTCTACCTGTATTTGCCTGCTGATCTTGGATTAAGGAAGTAGCCAGAGTGTGTGCTTAACTTTGAGGCTGAGCTTAAAATTCCCCCGTTTTCGTGGGGTTTAAGCATCTGTTTAAAGTGAAACCTAACATTTCACGTCCTTCCTGAGTGAGGATGTTCTCCTGAGTCAGACCCTGCTGTCCCTCGGGTATGTCAGACACGCCGGATGCTTTCAGAAGTGGTTCATCTGATGAAAGAATTCATCTCGGAGTCAAAAAGAAACCACAAGTTTCCTTCACTTTCAGTCCGCTGCTTTGATATCGTTGGTCAGCAGTTCTCCTCAAAAACCATCCCCCAGTGAAGTCCTGCTCCACAACAATGTGCTTTACACAGCCTAATTTACCCACTGCATAAAGATGTTTGTCACCCCGCTGCATCCTTTGCATTTCCTTCTTTGTATACTCTGCATATTTGGGGGCGGATATTCTTTCCATGTCTTGCCCAGGGAATCACCACGTAATGAATGAGACTGAAGCCCCAAAGAGCGTGAATTTCTGTACATAATTGCCATAAGACACTTTAATGCATGAGATCGGTTTTAATCTATAGGTGTTCCAGCTTAAAAATGATTGAATAACTTCAAATGAATAAACCTCCCAAAAACTAAAAAAAACAAAAACAAAAACAAAAAAAACCCAAACAAAACCAAAAAAACCCCACCAAAAAAAAAACAAAAAAAACCCCCAAAAAACAACACCCCCCCCCCAAAAAAAAACAAACCCCCCCCCAAGCAAACAAAAAAACAAAACAAAAAAAAACCGAAACAAAAAAACAAACAAACAAAAAAACCCCAAAACAACTATAGGAAAAAAGACATCCCACAAAATAAAAAAATTAACTTGAGGGAGAAAATCCTTCCAGTGAAACTCCACCCGTAGCAGCTGAACGTTTTGTTAAGAGCCACGCACGCTAAAATCATCATTGTAATTGAAGAGTCAACTGTTTCAACTGCTTTTTTACAGTGTTTAAAATTAATAACATAAATGACCATGTATGAATCCGGATATTCACAGTGCAGAAATGTTCTGTTGTTTGGCACAGGCAGCTTGAAAAAGCCACCTGTGTTTCCCAGCCTTACTTGAGCCACACACATATCATTTTATTCGTTATCCACCGCAGTTTTGCTTTAAAAGACAATTTCTGGAATGACAGCTCGGTAACGTCAGAATGGCTGTAACTTTTGCATTTTTTTAAAAATTATTTTTCTATTAGAAGCTCAAGCCAGAAAAATACCCCCCTTCTTGGCAGTTGATTAGAGCCATTTACTCTAACTTTTGATGCTGCAATTATATGGTTCTGTGGCAAATAATGCACTCCAAATTCTTTCCTCACGGTGGGGAGCTGTGTGGCTGGCAATGTCTCGATGGACTTGCTTGGATCATACTTGTGATATTGGCAGATGCACAGCTCTGGTTCTGCATATGCTTGGCTCGAGCGAAGCCTACACAAACAGAACTTGGAGAGAAGGGCGTTCCTTTAGAGCTTTATTCCTGTGTGGTGTTTGTACTCCAAGGGCAAACAAAGCTCCCCCGACCCCCAGATCTGGGGCTGCCGCTCTGCAGGAGCCGGGATAAGTTTAGGATTGAAGCTCCTGCTCCAGGAAAGCGCCTTGACCGAGTGTTGCATTGCAGTTCAGGTGCCTGCGATTCCTTCTGTCCTACTTCTCACAGGACAGTTAAGGAGCAAGTGGGAGGCTGAGCTGGGGACTGAACGCTGCTGACTTGGCGGGTGGCAGGTCCTGCTGGCAAAGCATGAGGTGATCCGAGTGCTGGGCTACTACTGTGGAGAAAGGAGGGGGGTTCCCTCCTTGAAAACCCTGAGAATCCTGCTTTTTTCCTTCCTTTGCTTTCATGACAAGTGCCCCGAAAACCGAGTGTTGAAACCACTTAAAAATTACCAGTTCCAGGGAACGTCTGATGTTTTCTCAAAGCCTGCCGTTATTTTTGCGCGGGCCAAAACTGCGCAGCGAGTTTGTCCTGAGCTAACAAATGTCTTCAGCTGTCCCCAAACCACATTCTTTGGCAAGTAACCGCCTTGCCCATAAATAAATAGGGTTTCAGTGAACTGTGATGGAAGCGATGCACATGGGGAAGAGGCCTTTGAAAGACTGGAACTGTAGCTCGGCCTTGGAGGGGAACAAGCCCCGTGTTTGAGTGCTGGGGTGTTAAACCACCTGGGTTTAAAACCACCTTAAATACCTGTGGCTGGTTGGTGAAGTAGCTTGAGTAACTCCTTAGGAAGTAGTGGCACTGTTAGTAGTGTCAGCAGCTGAGGGTTGGACAGTTGATCCGTCCATACAGGACCGGTTTTCAAATGGCAATTTTCTGTACTCTTGCTAAGGCGCTTTCATGTCTGAATGCTCCATTGAAGACTATTTTCTACATCAGACAGGAAAGTCCAGGTTTTCTCAAATTACCTGCATTTTTTTTTTTTTTTTCCATCTGCTGTCCAGGTCTCCCAAAACTCTGAACGTCTGGTGACACTGGTAAATCTCCCAGTCGACTGACCTACACTGTTGCATACAAACCGGTGGCCTCAAGCATTTGTACCTTTGGTATATGAGGGAACAATTACAGGCGTAGTTACAGCTGCAGTGAAACATCTCATAAAAAGGAAAAATTAGAAAAATGAAGTCCCAAGCCTGGAAAACCACATCCATAAATTCGTTCCTTCTATTTCGTGTAGCCTTTATTGAACTCAGTGAGAACGTAGGGTTCGGTTGTGTAAAGGTAAATCCATATAAAACTCTTTGCAGGACTAAAGTTCACATCTTTGGTGTTATTTTCAAAACCAAAATGAGATCATTAAAAAGAAATCCAGTAGTTACAGTCACTAAGTGACAACAACTCAGGTACCAGTAGTGCCCTTTGTGGAACCAAAGAACTGAAAAAATTAAGAAATATTAACACTTGAAGAAAACATAAATCTTGGTTACTTTAAAGTCTAAGGAGAATTTTTCAGGTTTTCCTTTCCTGTTTCTTTTTCCTTTTATTTTTAATGCCAGATCATTAAAAAAAAAAAATACAGTGTCATAAGTAACATTTCTGCTGCCTTCTCATCATAAATGATTTGCCATTTACAAGCCAAAATGGTTTGGGTTGGAAGGCACCTTAAAGATGATCTCATTCCAACTCTTTGCCATGGGCAGGGACACCTTCCACTAGTCCAGGTTGCTCCAAGCCCCATCCAGCCTGGCCTTGGACACCTCCAGGGATCCAGGGGCAGCCCCAGCTTCTCTGGGCAACCTGCGCCAGGGCCTCCCCACCCTCACAGCCAACAATTTCTTCCTAATATCCCATCTAATCCTACTCTCTGTCAGTGTGAAGCCATTCCCCCTTGTCCTACCACTCCAGGCCCTTGGAAATAGTCTCTCTCCATCTTTCTTGTAGCTCCTTCAGGTGCTGGAAGGCCACAATCAGGTCACCCTTTGCAAAGCTTCTCTTCTCCAGCTGAACAATCCCAACTCTCTCAGCCTTTCCTCCTCTGCCCTGGTTTTTAAATTAGAATTGTGATGCTGGTTACAATTTATGGGTGAAAAGAGGATCACCCCTCCGTCAAGGCAGCCATTCAGTGTGGGGACAGATGTGACTGGAGGGACAGTGTGGGACTGGCTTAACTCAAGGAGATCCTACCCATATTTCATAGGAGAACAGAGTTTCTCACCCGTTCAGTGGAGGGGTTGACAGCTCCAGGTTCTTCAGCCTTCTGTGAGGATGAGGGAGGTGAGGGGAAGAGGTTGAGTGCTCGCCCAGGGAAGGGCAGGAGGAGCATTTTGTCCTGCACCACGTGCAGTTTGCATTGCATTTGGGCACAGCTGCTCACACAGCAACCCTCAGGGACCCAGAGTTCTTGCACAGAGTTTGTGGGTGGCAGGAGTGGGACCAGGAGTCCTCGGCAGTGGGAAGGAAGGATTAGGAGGCAATGATGTGAAGGAAACCAAGTTTCTCTTTATGCCACTGCTCCTTTTTGGGGAAATGCAGCGGCACTTTGGGTAAAAATGTTTCAAGCGGGAGCCTCTTGAGCATTCCGCGTTGTGGGACATTCTGGGCTAATTCTAGAAGGATTAAGATCAAATCATTCAAAGTCAGATCCAGCCCAACAGAAGAAGGGATGATTTAAACATCCATCTCTCAGCTGATGCAGTTGAAAACAGAGATGAAGAAGCAGACACAACACGCACTTGATTGCTATGAGCTGGAAGAGTTTGGCATCTTTTAGGGCCTGGCCCAAAACACTGACCCTTTTAGAACAAGTGCCCCATTCTGTGGGAATAATGCTGCACACAACGTTTCATTCCTGTCCTACTGGATCCCAGCTAATTGTGAGTGGTTGCTGGGAAAGTCACAGGCCACCAAGGTAATTCAACACACGTGTTTTAGCAAGTTTTTCACACATGTCTGGCAAGCCTTTCACAGTAGGAGAAGGCTTTAGGGATTCTTTCCCGGGCCTTAAATCATGCATTAAATCCTATCAATTATTGGTTCCCTCCCTGTTTCCACTGCTGCTCATTTTTTTGTCACTGGACAGTACTTTTTGTGCCTTGTAACGTGATCTGCTTAGAGGCCTTTGAAACTCAGAATTTCCAGTTTGCACAGAACACTACAAAGTGTTTTTACACATGGGTATAAAGATTGTGTTGATCATGACAAATCCCAGCTCTGTAAAAACTCCGAGTTAGAATTAACTTGGCAATTAATTATATTCAGCGCTTTTTTCCTCCCCCTGAATGATAAGCATTTTATGCCTACAGTTTTTTATCCATTAAATTAAATGAGAACTCCTTTGCTCTTTCTTGCCAGTGTATTTATTCCCCAAGAGAAAATATTTTGGTTTATCGTTGCCAAGTCCTTTGATTTCACTGTAGTACTTTTAAGATAATAATCTCATTTGCTTGTATGCTGCTGGAAACGTCCTTCTCTCAGATGTACTGAGCTTTAGAAATGTGATCACGTGGAAATCAGATCAGGTGGGACTTTAACAACGTGGCATTTATCGTCTCTTGGAAATACCTGGCATTTGACATCAAGCCTGAAGAGACCCAAGGTGATGAATATTTTTAATTTTAATTTATAACTAAGTATTACAAAACCACATAACTAGTTGACAGTGGTTGATTTTTTTTTTTTTTCCCTCTCACAAGGCATGTGGTATTACAGGGTCTTAGAGAGAGCCAGAAATACCAGACAGTTACAGATATGTGGGAATCTTATCCCTTTTGGACCACACAGCTTAGCCTTGGGAGTATTCCTAGAAGATGTAACATCACACTTCCCAAGTGCTTAATTTCTGATTTTTTTTTGAATCTTATTCCAAAATTTTTTTTTTTTTTTTTTAATTATTGCTGGTATGATGGTTTCAGTATTTAAAAGGATGAGATAAATGTGTTCTTCTGTCCTTGATGGGAAAAGGAAAGGAAAATGAAAGAAAAGCAATTTGCCAGTGTAGTGGAAGTTGCTGATTTTTGCCATATCTGTATGCAGCAAACATTTAGTTTTCAGAAGCATTGATGGGAATGGAGTCTCCTGCAACCTGAATCATCATTTTGCCCTGAGGAGATTGTTCATGGAGGAGTCAAATCAGTGCGTTGCTCTCCATCAACTCCCACCCTGCTGCTTTTCTAACTGTGCCCTGTTACCCCAAGCCCAGGGTGGCACCAGGGCAGTGATCTCACGCAAAAAATAATATAATGTGAGATACTTGGCGCTGATCGAGACAAACTAAGTAGAACAAAGTGGTTTCTGTTGTTTCCTCTCTGAAGAATTCACCTTTGGGGGGAGCTGCCTAAATGGAAAGAGGCTGATTGATAGCAGGGGAAGAAGATTGATGGGGAATCCTTTTTTTTTTTTTTTTTGCTGTTGT
The DNA here is from genome assembly GCA_013399855.1 of Oxyruncus cristatus. Classification (NCBI taxonomy): domain Eukaryota; kingdom Metazoa; phylum Chordata; class Aves; order Passeriformes; family Cotingidae; genus Oxyruncus; species Oxyruncus cristatus. The sequence goes on along the minus strand of VXAY01003686.1, from coordinate 159,666 downwards.
TCAAATATTGAACTTCATCTGAGTTCATAATTAGCATGAAGGTGTTTAACAGTGCTGAGGGTTTCTGTTTTTGTCTGCCTGTCTGCTGGGGCGGGGGTAGGGTTATTCCTCAGTGTGTGCCTGCGCCTCAAGGTGGTCAAAGGGTGGCAGATTTCAGTTATTAAGCATGATCTGGATTAGCCCTGGTCTTTCTGGGTCACTAAGTTTCAAACATAGACATTTCACATCTGTTTCTTGTTCACAGCCACTAACAAAGAAGTACAACATGGAGAGAGTCCCGATCTGAGATACGTGTCTGGTCCTTTAAGGAGTTCAGCTGGTTACTCTGGGAGAGGAAAACAAAAAGCACAGCTCTACCTCCTATTCAAATTTACAGATTAGGCAAAAGCCCAGAGGTGAAGGGTCAAATAAAACAGTTTAAAGCATTTTCTCTAGACTTCCTGGTCGTGCAGGGGAAAAAAAAAAAGAGTGTTCAGTGCTCCAAAGCAAGCTGTAAAAGCCAGGAGAGTGTGAGAGACACTTTAATAGGTTCCATTCTTGATGAAAATCCTGAAACAGCCTCACTAACACGGGGTAGAAATCCAATATGCCAGATATACTTGCAGTGTGCAGTGGCCATCAATCTAGGGGTGGAAGGACTAAGAAGGACAGTGTCCAATAACCACTTCAGACTATCATGCAGTTCAGTTCAAATTATCAAAAACACTTGGAAGAAAGTGAGGAAAAAATGTTGGCCTTTGCCCTCACAGTTGCTTCTTTTTTTCCTTGCAGGGAAGTTGCTTTTTTGAAGTATTTTTGGGGTTTGTTTGTGTGTGTGTGTGTGTGCCCTGTGTTATCATTGTCACTTAACCAGTTTTAAATTAGTATTAAACATAAACCAAATAGTTTTTGTATTGATATTTCAAGCTGAATTGATAACTTTAATTATCAGTCCGTATTATCAAATGCCCCTTTGGCAGTGGGTGGTACAACTGTCGACATTTCAGAGATGGCAAAATTAAGGAAGAATGAAAGGCAAGTTTAGGTGAGATTCATCTCATATAACCAGAGTTACCCAAAAGCTGGGTGTCTCGGGGTATGGCACAGGCTCAGCCTGTAGGTAATGGAGGGAGAGAATTACTTTAAAGGTCCAGTTCATCTCACCACTTTCAAATACGGTTGTAAGTGAGACTGAACGAAGTGATGAAGATATTTTCATTGGGAACTGCAGAGGTCTTGGAGAACTAGAGTAGTTCTGACAGCTACATTTAAAACCACTGAAGTCTGAGGTAATGAATCCCACTTCAGCAGAGAGTGATTCAATTCCTTATCTGCAAATGAGTGTCAGCACTTCCCTGTTCCGAAGAGCTACTGATAATAATTCCAGTGTCAGTGTAATCCTGTGACAATTTAATTCATGTAAACAAACTCCCATTTCATTTCCCATTTCTGTGGTAGTTGTTTTATGTAGAGCCTACAGGTGGTCCCCAAAGATGATCAGAACAAAAAAAGTGGGCAAACAGCTGTAGCCACCAAAAATATTATGGCTGGTAGAAGCTTAAATAGCTTGAGTCATAGACAAGAGTTGCTAAATGAAGCACTTTGATTTTCAGTTTGAAAACTTCCAACACTTCTTTCCTGCAAAGCTTTGTCTGTAGGAAAACAACCTGTTCTTGACTGCTGTTGTCCCATGGAGTAATGTTAAAATAAATTAAAAAAAAAAAAGAAAAGAAAAAGGTGTACCCAAATCAGGCTCTCTCCCAGATTTTTGGCTTGGAGAGGGAATTCATTGCTGTGAGAGGAAGGAGGGTGGGGAAAATATGGGAAGGGACTAATTGGACAAATGGGTTGGAGCAGTGAGAGGGGTGATGAAGGGAAGTAAAGACAGGAGAACCGGAAGGCAGTAAGTCATAACCAGCCCTGAGTGCAGAAATAATGTGTGTGTGTGGGGGGAATGTGCCACTGAAGCAGGAACAAATCTCTTCTGTTCAAATACTCTTTTTTGTTAAAAGGATTAATTGCTGACTTTGTGAAGAGCCCCGTGCCGGAGGGAGCAGCGCAGCCCGGCGAGCTCCGTTCGAGGGGCAGGGAGCACCCTCTAGTGACCGCTGGTCTGGGCTGCCCACCGGGCACTCCCGGCCCTCGGCACCCTCCGGGAATGTGGAAGGGTTCGGGACATCTCCCCCCTCCCTCCGCTGCGGTGCAAGGCCCGGCAGGACGGGAAACGACAGGCACAAAAGCTTGGAAGCAGTGCTGGAGGGAAGGATGCTGAGAGCTGTGCTGCCCCCGTGGCCAGGCAGTGATAATTGGTGTTAATTACGTGGCCAGGCAGTGATAATTAGTATTAATTACGTGGCTTTACGTGGGCTGCTGGCTGCCATTTGGATTTTGGGCGACACGAATGCCTCACTCCACTCACAGTGCTTCCACTCAGAGCTGACCTCTGCGTTTCCAGCCGTGGATCAATGGGAATGAGCCCACCCTGGAGCTGAACCCCATTGTTCCCGGGATGGATTTGGTCCTGTACCCTCAGACCTGGCGCTGCATCAAAGCTATGGAAGGAAGAGGTCCCTTCAGCAGCCCCAAAGGCACAACATTCCGGGGGGCAGGGGACCAGCATCCGTCATCCCTGAGCTGCTCATCCCACAGCCCCTTGTCCATCACCCCTGAGCTGCTGATCCCTCAGGGGGAGATCAGAGTTTCCCCCCTCTGTGAGCAGATTTACTGATGTTTTCATCAGAGCCAGGGGAAAAACGGGAATTAAAGGGAGACTGTCCTGCTGGAAGGGCTGGGTAAGAGTTTAGTTGACCCTCACACACCAAACTGGGCACAGCCAAACAGGTGTTTGGAACTACATTTAAGCAAAATCCTATATTTTTTTTAGAGGATTGAGACCTTTACAGATGTGTCTTCACATGCTCTGAAGTGGCATTGTTTTGCCTGGATTTCTTAAAATCTGCTTTCAAAACCAGCAATGCAAATTCTTTTATTCTGCTCAAGTTGTTGGATTTTTAACCTGATTCTACCTAGAGGACAATCTCCTTTCTACCTGGAATGTTGGTGAGAGGAACAAGGACTCACTTTTTTTTTCTCTGTTCTTTTCTTTCATACCCACATCTGCAGACACTCTACGTATGAATAGCAATCACTGACACACAAAGTGACTCTGTCTCCAGTTTTCCCAATTATTTTCCCGGAGGAATTTGTACAGTGGAAGGGATGAAGGTCACATTATTAACATAGCAGAGTGTGCTTCTGTTCTCTTGAGCAGCCCAGGTTGAGAGCAGAGTTCTTGTTCTGCCTCCCAGACAGCAAGATGGATTATAAATCTGTTTACATAGGGAATATTGCAATGTGTTTCCTCCATCCCAACACTCCAGTGGAGACGAGATTCAAAATCCCAGGACAGGATTGTTTTTTAGAGTTACTAGTGGTGTTTCAAATAGCACGAGGAATGGTCTTTCTGGAAGTATTTTATGGAATCACAGATTGGTTTGGGTTGAAAGGGACCTTAAAGAGCATCCAGTCCCACCCCCTTCCAGGGGCAGGGACACCTTCCACCAGCCCAGGTTGCTCCAAGCCCCGTCCAACCTGGCCTTGGACACTTCCAGGCATCCAGGGGCAGCCACAGCTTCTCTGGGCAACCTGTGCCAGGGCCTCCCCACCCTCACAGGGAAGGATTTCTTCCCGATATCTCATCTAACCCTGCCCTCCTTCAGCTTAAGGAGAGAGAAATTAAAAGGAGAGCATTAGGTGACTTGTGTGGATTTTTAGTACTTTTTTGGGTGTTTCTATTCTGCTTGTTGACCAAATTCTTCACACTCACACAGCCCTATTTCAGACAATAACACGTAGTTGCCTAACATAACAAAACCATTTTTTTCCTTCTACTTAAAAAAAAAAAAAATCAGAAAAGAGAAAAATAGTAGGAGTGCTTGGACTATTTTTCTTTTGCAACTGGATGATGGTGATTTGATAACCCAATATTTTCCTTCCCTTACAATACCAAGGCTCTGCTTGCAATTGGATCAACACAAGCATAAGCACTCAGAAATCTGCCTGTGGGTATTAGTTTGAAAGTCAAATAAACTTCATTGAATTCTTTGGCACAGAACGTGTGCCAGTTTGAAATGGCAAAATCCTCACCGGGCTGAGGGCTCTGTAAAACTTATATAATAATAATAATGGAGCTCAGCAGTGCCTTATTCTTCCAAAATCCCTGTGTAAACCAAGGGGAGCTTTGTCTGTATGGAGGTGGGGTGGAGAAGAGTCATCACTTAAACCTGCTTGTGAATGAATTTGTTAGATCCTCTCCACTGGAGAGCTGGAACTGATGCTTGCAGCCTCTCGATGTATTTGAGTTAAAAAAACCCCAAAACCAAACAAAAACAAAAAGAAAAAAACCCAAACAAACAAAAACCCCAAAACAAAACAAAAAACCAAACCAACAAACAAAAA
>VXAY01003686.1:133136-155115 GCA_013399855.1 Oxyruncus cristatus | reverse complement strand
AAAAAAAAAAAAAACCAACAAAAAAAAATATCGTGGGCTTAACTGGGGTGGAAGTCACCCAACTGAAACATTATACAAGGCTTTGAAAATGTCAAGAGAAAGGTTCTAATCTTTTGGCTGTCTTGCTCATTGTTTGGAGATGAAAAGGGAGGAAATCAAACATCCCTATGAAATACAATTACTGTAAATTGCTTTCTTTTCATACTGGTTGGTAATGAAAATAGGGAAGTTACCAGGAGTTACCTGCTCTGCAGGAGCACCATAATTCCATGGATTTGAACGTCTCCAAGAAGAGATTGCAACGCTGGATTTCCATGTGAACCGACTAATGGAGAATATAAAATATTGGATGTCAGTGCTGGCTCTGGATTGCTCTGAAGCGACCAAAAGTCATCTTTACAGTGGAAGAAACCAGAGCTCCTTAATGTGAATATAAAATTGAGCTGATCTGGAACAGGGAGCTGGATCCTGTGGCACCTTGGGATCGAGAGCAGGGAGGGAAAAGCAGGGTGTCTGCTCTCCCATTCCCACTCTCTCTCCTGGGATCCAGAGGCTTGCTCAGCCCCTTTGAGGGCATGATGGGGCCCCAAGGATTGTGAGGCAGCTGGAGATGAGTTGGGACAGAGCCTCAGCTGGGTGTCACTGCCAGACTTGGAGCAGGGTCTGCCCTGGGGCAGCTCTGCCAGTTGTAGTGATCCTGTGTCCCAAAGGCTGGACCCAGTGATCTGGGAGGCGTTTTTCCAGCCTCACTGATTGCACGATTCTGTGCGTCATTCCATCATATCCAGGGATTTCCAGCTCTGCACCTGGCAACAAGGATTTCCTGGGATCTAATGGGTGGCAGAGCCATTCCCGTGAGCAGGGGAGGGTGGATGAGCCTTTCTTTCCTCTACCCTGCCCTGGGGGAGATGGAGCAGCACCTGCAGCACGAATTCCCGAGGGCCGAACAGGCAGCACTTCACGTCCTCTCTGTGAGTCTGGAAAAGTGCATTTCACCTTCTTCGGGTCAGGAGAGGAGGGGAAAAGTGAACTGGGATTTACTGCTGTCTTTGTGTGGAAAAAATGCATGTTGGATGCCAGCAGACATCACCAGCTACACAACAACGCTCCGATTTCCTTTTTGTTTTTCCTAAGGAGCAGGAGGAGAAGGCCTTGGGAGAGAGTGAGGTCATCTGCTCCCACTAAATAATGCTGCAACAAGCCATCACTATTCCTTGTTCTTTTTATCAGACCAGAATCCCTGGTCAGAGGGCAGGACCTTTTCAGCTGGAATGATCTACCCAGTGCTGCAGTGCTTCCAACTGTCCATGGCTGGATGTTGTTACAGGGAGCAGTGAGAAATTGTAAACCTCCTAGAGTAGGATCAGCTTTTTAAAATTATAAGGGTTTTTTTTTAAAAATAATATATTCTGACGTGGTTTCGTTTTTCATTCCATTTTTAAGGGTTCTGTTTTCAAGCTTCTCTCTTCTAGCTGAAAGCTCAGAATCTCCTGACAGCAGGAATTACCTCTTTTATGAAAACATAAAGTGCTGTGAGACTCCTAAGAGTGAAAGGACTGTGCCAGCACTGGATCCTGAGTGGTTCTTTACGTGTGGGATTTTACACTGGCTGGTATGATGGAAGCACTTTGCCTTTCTTACTTGTTTTTTTTTTCTTTTAAGCTTCAGCCCTCCTAAGCAAAGGCCGGGGACAGGGACGGTGCTTTGTTTGCACAGCTGGGAGTTTTGAGGTGCCCTGTGACTGCCAAGTGCTACGAAAGGACGAATGAAAATATCACACTGAATAAAAAATGACTATCACACTCCAATCAGGAAGGGAATGGCCAGTGAAACCATCTCCCCCTCATGCATGGACAGGGCTGTGAAGTAAAAGAAGAACATGGAAGATTTAAGACTGCTGATGGCATTTGCGTTTTGTCTTTTTGTGACTTCCTTTCCTCAGTAACAAAGAGGCATCAAAAGGAATAATTTGTGTCCAATCCACTAAAATCTTCTCTAAGGAAAAAAGGAAAAAAGTGCTCAATCAGATAGGCCAGAGAGTGTCAATAGCTCAGGAATGCAGGAATGAGGTTGATGGACAAATATAGACGTGGTGTAAGCAGGGCTAGAGTTCATTAACATATTTGGAGTTACACCCCTTATACCCAGCCTGGCTCTGGCCCTGAACCAGCAATTCCCCAGGGAACAGCCTGCATCAAACTCCAGCTGAATTTGGCCCATTTCATCTGACATCTGCATCCTGCCTCAAAGTGGCCTGTCACACTTACTGCACATCACATCACACCTGCCCGGGCAGCCACAGGCAATTGACTTTTTTTGGTTTAAGAAAAAAAAAAAAAAAAAAAATTAAACCAAAAAAATTTAGTCACATATCATCAAGAAAAACAACATTGTTTTAGGGCTCTTATCTCTTCACTCCCAAATATCCTGTTTCTTCAAGCTGTGGTGGCCAGGACCAATAGAAACCTCTTCCTGCCATTGGCTGACTTCATTTCCCAGAGTTAGCACAATCTCATCCGCTCTAAACAACCTCATCAAAACTTCTTTCTGGTCAGAGCGAAGCAATAATTATTATTAGCAATTATTAGCGATCAATAATCTTGATCACATTATGGCAAGCACTATTAAGGTAAGAAAGGGGCACCTTCTTTTGTCGGCATTTTTTGGTCACTGGCGTGTTCTTCGGTTTCCTTTTATCAACCTAGATAAGTTAGAATTGGGCAACACCCCCACTGCCACAATAGAGGACAACAAGATTTCCTTTGTACTGCCTAGTAAATTTCCTTTTTCCTACTCCAACCATCCGCAAGGCTTAAAAACTTCAAACTCGGAAAAAAAAAAAAAAAAATTGGGTTTTTTAAATTCGCTCTTCGGTGCCGGGGACCGCAGAGGCGAAGCCCTTCTTTTTTTTGGGGGGAGCTTCTGAAATTCCTCGGAGGTATCACTGGGACGACTTGGATGTGTTTGTGGACTGCCAGGAGGGGAGAGGGTGTGCACTGGAAGGAAAAAGCGGGTTCCTAAGAGCGCTTTTGGATACTTTGAGGTGTTTCTCTTGTGGATGGGGAGACAAATTTGAGCGAGCAGGAAGGAGAGAGGCATCAGCTCTTGTTTCTCTCTTGTGCAGGTGTTAATTATGTGCCTTTCTAGAAACCCTGACCCTTCTACCGGGGACCTTTCTGAATGTTATTTTAATGGTGGTGGGAAGATCTCCCGGGTGTGTTCTTTTTTTGCTTTGATATTTTTTGGTCAATAAAATTCTCTTCTTGGTGTTTAACTCGACTTCGGTGCATGGTTTGTTAATCTTTTTTTTTTTTAATTTATTTTAAGACTGGCTTTGCTGAGTTTTTCGGGTTGTATCACTTAGAAAGTTGAATAAATCTACACGTGTGTCCATCTAGTTTTTGCTTCTCTCTGTGTTGCGGTGGCTGCCATAGCTATAGCTGTGACTAATTGCAGAACGTAACTGTAATTTTGTGATAGCAAAACTAATTTTACATGAAGAGCATGTTCAGGGAGGACTCTGCGGTGTTGTATTATCAGATTCGGGGGTGAGGTATTATCGGGTTTGGGGTCAAGGTGTTTGTTTTCTTGGTGGTATTGTCTTGTTTCTGCACTTTTCCGATTATGCCAGAGATTTAACAGCAGATGTGGAATAGCCTGGCTGGCGGCTCAGGGGAGCTGCTCTTGGATTTCTCAGTAGCTTCAGCTTCGCTGTTCATATTTGAGAGACCATTTCATGCTTTTTGTTATGGTTTTTGAGGTCTGAGAGCCTTGCCTGAAGTCAGTGTGATTAAAAAGTCTAATGAACCTCCTCTTTTTGTGATCACTGATGTTTTCACGGGGCCATCGACAGAGACAGAGGTCTGGATCTCCTCTGCATTGCTGAGTATCTATTAAATGCTAAGTAGCTCCTGAAAGTGAATTCCCTTTGGTTCTTGAGGTTCAGGGAGCCGGGTTTTGGCTAAAAGAATGGGTCTTTGCTGAGGTGGTAGCGCTGCATTTTGTGCCTATTAATCAGAATAAACTGTTGATGTTGGTAGGAAATGTATTTTCAAAAATAACAGCACCGTGAGTTTGGATGTTGTGTGCATTTTGAGGAGCTCTTGTTATTTATTTCTCTTAATGTTTCGTATTAGATGAATTGTAATTGGGTAAAAAACATTCTAATAAGGTAAAAGAATTGTAAATAATACTTTGTGGTTATTATTTTACCTTCACCTGACACTTAGGGAGATGAGATGTGTTTTATCCAGGCTGGGAGAGCAGTGCAGTCAGAAAAGCCTCCTGAGTGGAAAAACACTCATCTGGAGTGTGAAACTTGCAGGGGGGAACACACCCCAAAAGGTTGAGGGTTTTGGTGCCCAGGGTGCTGGGAAGGCCTTACATGCCGAAGCAAGGATTTTATTTATGCAAGTGCAAAATGTAAAATGACTGGGAAGAAATGGCAGGTGCTTTGTACTCTAGAGTAAGATCCAGGAAATCTACTATGACATGACCCTGAGCCAGTCCAAAGAGATTCAATTCCTCTTCTGTAAGGAGTTCATAAAGAAGTCATTTAACTGAGAGGTTTCTGAAAGAAGGAAATTCCAGTTGAAGGCCAAACAGGTGTTTGTCAACTTTTGCTAAACAGTTTTTTATATATATATATACATATTTATATATATATTAATATATATATATATTTAATGTAATATAATGGCTCATGTTCTCTGCTGGCAAAGGGTATCCCAGCTACCCCAACACTGGGATACAAGAGGCTGTGGTCACGGAAGGTCCCTTATCTGGGATGTCTGTGCTGGGAATTCACTCTCTTCTTTAGTGAAGCTGTGGAGTCCTTAAATGTCAAAATTAGGCTGTGAATGACTATTGGTTTGTTCACAACTGGGCAGAAATTTCTGGGAATGCACACACACGTGCAAAAGTGGCCTTCCAGTAAGACTCTCTGATTCATCCTTTCCTTATCCCAAACTTGCAGACAGACCCGTGGGACACTTGTAATTCCTGAGGGGTCAGTCTGGCTTCACTGGGGTTAATTGCTATCTGTGAAGACAAGCACTTGTGTGAGATTTTTGGTGCTGGGTTTGACATCATAAGTGTGGTTTCCCCAGGAGATACAACTCTCCTTGTCCCCCGCCCTCCTTCTGCTGCCCCCTGTCCCTTCGCCGCCGTGAGGGGGAAAGTGCCACTCTGGAAGGTTTGTCCTAAAAAGGAGAAGGAGAAGGAGGAGGCAGAAATGCCTTTTTCCCAGGCTGTGACATGGATGGATAATGTTCATCCTGATTTTCTCACTGTGAGGGCAGCTGTCCTTGCTCAGGCCAGGGATCTCTCCCTTTGACTGGGAGCGGGGCCGGCTCCGGAGTAAGAAACAGTGGAGAGGGGAATGGTGCAAAAAGGTGCCTCCCCACCAAGGATTTTGGGTTTGGTACAATCAGGGGGCTGATATTTCTGCTCCCAGTGCCTGGTGCACATGCAGCTGATCTCACTGTTACGTTTCTTTTGGCATTTGAAGGGTAAAATGTGTTTTTTCAAGTGCAGAAAGTCTCTTAAGATCCAGGATTTCGGTGCTAAGGTGACATGTTTCCTTCTGGCACAAGTGGGATCTGACAGCTGTGTGTCCAGAGAAACTAAAGACTCTCAAATTAATACAATTTTAAGAGCCCCTATTACTGTAGCTATAATTTTAGAACATCACAAATGTTTCTGAATTAGGCATCAGGAGGTTTTTTTGGTGGTTTGGTGGTTTTTTTAAATAGGATGGAGCAAAAATTATTCAAGTGTTACCTTGGGATGAAGTGAAAATAGTTATCCTGAAGGTCATTTTGGATTTTGTTCCCCATTATCTTATGGTGGAGGAAAGAACATTAAATAGAAAAGTGCAACTGGAATTCTATTTCCTTGCCATGTTCAAGCCTGGTTATATTTTTCTCCTTGCCTTGCCTACTTATTAAAACTTTTCAGCGCAATTATTCTTGCTAAAACTCTTCAGAAAGTGATCTTGACTTTGCAATGACTTATTGATTATACGTGCGGGTATTTCTTTTGCTTTAATTTACACCTAAATATGCTCACGCCCACTTTTTGTAGTGTTGGTTTCTCGTGTTCTGTTCCTGCGGGATCTGCGATTTCTGGGAGAAAAAGTCTGTGCATTTGATAAGGGACAGGAGAATCTTTGTGGTTCCTGAGGCTTGTAAGAGTGTGGACACGCCGATTAAAGCAGAATATAGGGGCAGGATTTATTTTCGAGGAATGTTGTGCTGTGCTTCCCTCTTTGGTATTACTTTTCTCTCACTTTCTTTTAGAAAATCTAAGTACTCCCTCAAATATTTCTGAAGCCAAGGAAAGCTGGAGACAGTTAAGAAATAAATCTGCCCTTGGCGTATGGAAATGTTTAAGTCTTTGTTTAAAGTTTTGCATCTGCACTGAATCCAGCAGAGCTGATACAGTAATTTGTACATTTGTTCCTTGCATTAAAACAATTATAAAGGTTATTATCTCTTTTTCTTTTTTTCCCCCTCATCTCAATTAATGGCACATTTAGTTTGAAGGCTGTAAATGCTTCCAGTGATATGGTACAACCCCTTTAAAACAGGGAACTCACCTGAGTGCTCAGGTGAATCAGAAGCAGGAACAGCAGAAGTGCCTCAAACCCCTTATCCTGATCCCGCCCTCCTTAATTCAGAGTTTCCACCAACTCCATGAAGGTTTTGTTCCAATAAAGGCAACAGAATCAGACCCATAATTATTGCCAGGTATTTCTGACTCCAATCCAAATGTACAATTTCAAAGCAGAAATAGTCACATAAAACCAGAAGAACATATTCCGGGGGGGGATTTTTTTGTTGTTTTCTATGGCTTTTAATTAGCAGCCATTTAACTCAATTTGGTTTGGGTCTTCATAGGCCAGAATGAAGTGACATATAAGGATTTTGCTTTCTAGAATTAAGTCCCCAGGCAAGGAACAACAGCTGGAAAATGCATATATTTGACTGTCTGAGTTTGTTGCTTTGTTTGTTTTTCCTTAACAAGCACTATATTATCCCTTAACAGAATGTTTTTCAGCAAGTTCCCCGAGATACAAAAAGGCCTTTCAGGAATAATGTTAAAAGAAACAAGTGCTCTTGGAGAATGAGTTGCTGAAAGACAAACACAGAAGTAGCTTTGCAAAATGCCAAAAGAAGTTATTTATTTTCAGATGGACAGCTTGTTATTCGGTAAAAATGTACAATGCTGTTTACTGAAAGAAGAAATAGCCTTTATAATGCAGGTTTCTAAATGAAACCAACAGAATTATTTGAAAATCAGAAAAAAAAAAAAAAAAGGAAATTTGGGGTTGTATTAATTAATTGTATTAATTAATTGTATTAAAATTGATGATACTTGTATTATGAATTTTAACAAAATAAAGGTGATACAGTAGAAAATATCACATGCAGTGATATAAAAGCTTGTCAAGTTAACAAGTTCATTGACTGCAATGTGATTTCTATCAGATTCATCTTTAACTATTGAAAAATTAATTTCTTCTGAGAGATAATCAGTCATCCTGCTGTCCTGGATAGATATTTGTGTATTATGGAGGAGAAATTTTTGCATAGAAAACACCCACAAACATAAAAAAAACCCTTCGAAGAACTTAGATGAGGAAGGTCTCAGTCCTTGCTTTGAAGTTTCTTTGTTGTTGAAGGGATCATTTTAAATGTTGTAGCCAAGCCCGCCCGAGGTTGGAAAACTCTGTGTCCCTCAGTTTATTCCTGCTCCCTTAATAGGGCTGTAAATCCTGTAATCAGCTTATCACAGTGAACAGAGGGAGAAGGAGTTTCAGGAAATCTGGTCCAGATTCAGGTTGCAAGCCTGGATCACGGGGATCTTCGCTCCTTGGTATGAATCCTCAGGCACTGCCCAATTTTTACCATGGCACGAGTCGTCCTGTTAGATTGGAAAGGGATATTAGTGGGTTATAAACAGGTGATATTCAGAATGGGTTTTAATAACTGCAGTGTGCCTGAACCAGTGATTGCCACTTCTGGTAATTATCGTGTCCTGAATCGAATTTGTTCCAAAGAAAAGGGACCAAGTTTGACAAACACGAATAGATGTGACGATTATTGTCACAAAAATGTCATTGAACTTTAAGAGGTAAAAAAAAAAAAGGATGATGAGTAATAGTGATCTTTTTTGAGGCTGAAGGACACACCAAGTGGTCACTCACTTGGTCCACGCACAGCGCATGAGGCAAATGGCCTCTTGGAACGGTGAATTTCGGGAACTAATGAGTGGAAGGAATGCCTAGGATATGATGTCTGCCACTTGCAATGCGTGTTTATTTGGAGTGTAAATCTCCAGTGATGGGTGGGAAGTGGTGTCACCAGGCTGGGTAACCTCCTCACACCAGGAAAGGCTCTGACTTGCTTAGTCAAAGGTGCGTGCTGCCAACAGATTACAAGGACTGGGTATATGCAAATACCTGCAGGAAGGGGTGGGTCACCGTTTTTGGGAAGTGGCAGAGCTCTTTAAAACTGCCTGCCTGGCTTAGGAGAGCTGAGAGAGCAAGACACAGAGAAACAGTGACATAACTGGGGGGTGGGGGGAAACAAAACAAACAAACCAGGAGACTGGGAATGTTTTGTTTGCAAATCCCTAATTGCAGCTGTGATGAGAGAAACAAGCAGCAGCACGTTAATTCTGCGTGGAAGGTTTTGCATAGCTGCAATGCCTGTAGGACTTTTTTTTTGTTTTTAAAACTTCATTCTTCAGACTTGAAAAACATCTTTTTTTAGACTATATGTTTATTACCTTGATAAACAGTAAAATGCTGCCACAGCAATTACCTTGATGATAAAGGGTCTGTAGACAGATACTTCCTGCATTCATTTCCTACCCAGATAACTTGCCAAAATCAGGGACTACCAATACAGGAAATGCTTTCAATAGGAACTTCCTATCTGCTAATATCTAATTCACTGGAAAGATCTAAGCCCTTCTTGTTTGATATAAAGGTAATTCTCTACCTGTTACTATTTAAACACTTAAACCACAGTACAGTGCATCTGTTTGTGTAATAACTTTAGGACCAGTGCTATTACCCTGGGCTGTGTAATAACAGGATTTTTCTCTGCAATGATAGGAAAAGTAGCTCTGCATTTTACAATATTGAAAATTGGGATGTTTCAAAATCCATTGTCATTGTCATGTGGAAAACAAACGTCCTCCCTCCAACTCCGTGTTGCCTGAAACCTTATTTGTGTCCATGACCAAATAAAATATACATTTCTCTAGCACTTGAGGTGAAATTCTCCAGCAAATAGTCCAGAGCATGTTCTGGCTATCTTAAAGATTCATGGCCATCTCTTGCAATCCACATATCCGTATTCAACCAAAATGACTCAAACAGAGACTTTGCCTCGCTGTAAAGACAAATAAAACCGTGACGAACCTGCGTGTTTGAACTTCTGCTAAGGAAAAGAGAAACCTGGAGCAGAGGGAAAGGAAATAAAGACAGAAACCTGCATTGTTAGTTGTAACTTCAGGGTAATTGGTTTCAGGCACATCAATAGGATGAATGAGAGGGTTTATGAAACCTGAAGTGAAACTGGGCAAAATGAAGTCAAAAGTATGGCTTGACTGGGGCCAGGCTTGCACCCAAGTCATTCAGGAGCTCAGCCTAATTTTTCTGTGTTGTTTTGCCAGTGATCCCCCTGGAACCATTCCAGGTTTCTGCCACTATGACTGAGATTGGAATGGTGGCCTTCCCCCGGAGAATTGAGTAGACCCTTGCTGTTGTGGCTTCACACACATCACTCCTTTCCATCTGGGAAGAGTAGACCCAGGTCCAGTTATCCCCTCTACGTTCATGTGGTGGTCTAACAGGCTGGGAGTCTGAGGCTGGATTTACAGACCCTTCCAGAGACCATGGTGAACACATCCCTTAGAACACCAGCTGTCAGACCAGGAGGGCTGGTCCTGTGGGCTCCCGACCCAACAGCCCAGTTCTGCAAGTTGGGAGTTGGTTTTGACAAGCAGCTTCCACAAGGCCCTGGGTGAGGAAGCTCCAGGAAGTTGCCCCTTGGCTTTGGGTTCACGGGGGTGCTGGGGAAGTGCACACTTGGTCCTGAGAGCAGCGTTCCTCAGATGTGGTTACTCAGCTCTTATCTGCTCACATACATTTTTATTACTGTTGATCTTTGGTGTATTCACACCAGCTTTCCTCATGCCTGAGGTATTCCCTTGGAAGTGCTCAAACTTGTTGCTTTTTGCTAATCAGATCAACCGGCTGAAGTGGTGGCCAGAGACATTTTTCCCATTATTTCCACACAGACATTACCTTTTAAAAAAAAAAAAAAAAAATTTCCCCTTGATTTGTCATCAAGGCACCACCGTTACATCCACTGTTTTCATGGAATCCAGAATCTGATTGTTTAGTCTGCGTAATTGGGGAGTGGGGGGGAAACCGGGGGGATCCTGTGCCTTTAATGTTGTTTATAACGGTTGGACAGAGCTTGTCAGGTGAAGGTTAATTGCTCTCCAGTTAAAGCAGTTCTCTGCACAGATGGGTTATCAGGGCTGAACACTCGTTACAAGATTAATCTCGTTTCCGACAAGACTTCCCTTTCCTTCAACTGATTTTTGCTCAGCCATTGGACCTGTCAGCGGCCGTTAAGAGAAGGGTGGGTTACCTCTGGGATATTAATGCTTGTGTGCCGCGGAACAATGCGAAGTGTGTGTCATATCGGCGGGGAACATCTTTAGGAGACAGCACATTTCAGTGCCGCTCTGAAGGTCGAGATTCATAAACAACAGAAACAATCAGGAGCATTCGTGTTAACCCTCCTCGTGGACACGAGCTCCAGCTGAACCACCCGCAGGCGCGTTGGGAGCTCCCGTTCTCCTCCAAAAGTGGTGGTTTTTAAGTTGCAAAAGGCGTGTTTTTGGTGGAAGTTTTAGTCGACGAAATTTAGTCGCTCGTGAGATGTAGAACTCAGGGCGCTTCTGTCCAGTCGATTGACGGACGAGGCCTTCAGCTAACGGGTTTTTTTAAGCGAAAGGAAATATATCACAGCGACCACTCAAACTCTGGGAGTTTTGTCTTCGGCTCTAAGGAAACCTGTTAAATTTTCCTCTTTTCTCGAAGCTGGAATAAAGCAGAACTGGATCCATTATATCCAGCAGGCTACAGAGAGAGGTATGAGGCGGATGTAAAGTGAGAGGAGAACCAGGCACATCATGTTCTTAGCACAACAGTGCCTTGCAAGCCAAGACTGCAGCAGATCTGCCAGTCCAGGCTCATCCTGAGCCGTTGGCTGAACCGAGTTCAAGGAGGCTACGGCACGAACACGAAAGTCTCACTGGAGTTTGGGGTTTATTTCAGGAGTTCTGAGACAACCAAAATAACACAGCTTGGCAAAAGTCTCTGCCTGCCAGGTTTCTTCCACGCAGCTCCAGTCAGTAAATTCCAAAACACAAAACAAATATTCGAGGCAACAAACAGGGCAGCTCTTATGTTTCCTCCGAGTTTCCTGTCCTGGCTTGGAATCAGCTCCATCCTCTTGGTGGTGTTGAGTCTCCCCATTGGCTTCAGTGAACTTTGAGCCAGGCTCAAAAAATCAAGCTCTGTGGAGGGTCTCAGGCTCCATGTTATTCACTGGATGCCTGTTGGAGATGGGATCCATCAAACCATACGGACCTGTGCTGGGCTGGAAGCATCTGAGCTGTTCCCCTGATGGTTTGGATTAGGGGTGTGCAAAGGGACCTCCTCGTGCTGGGCTCTGCAGAGTGGAGAGGTGACATCCCTCGCTTGCTTTGTATTAAACTAATAGGGCAAATCCAGCCTTGTATAGTAATATAATTCTAATTTCATACACCTGTAAGGGCAGAGATGCCTGCACGTGTACAGCATCAGACAGGTTGAGTAGTGAGGAGGCTTATGTCCAGGGAAACATCGGAATATCGTGTTATTTCTTCTCTTTTGGGGTAAAAAAATATAAGAAAAGGATACAGAGAGAAAGGTCATTGCCTTGTCTGATGGGTGCACAGTAAAAAAAGTCATCCTTGTTCCCATGCCTGGGGCTCCTACATGGTGAGAAGAATAAATTTGTGTGCATTGTTAGGAATATCAATTATTCTCCTGAAGGCCTTTATTGGAGCAGTTTATTTTTGATTTGTGCTTTATAAACATTTAACAGAGCTGATAAGTTATATAAAAAATAGGGACCGTTGGAAAATGATATAAAAATCGGTCTTGTTAGAAAACATCTATCTCCAAGCTTCTGACAATTTCTTAATTTTCCTTTTTGTCTCCTTTTAATCGTCAAGCGCTCTAATAACCTTAATTAACTGCTAAATTCTTAGGGTTGTGTTTTTTTTTTTTTGGTTTGGTTTGGTTGGGGTTTTTTTGTTTGTTTGTTTGTTTGTTAAATACTAGTGACATTAAAAATATGTTTTCCTTTGATTTGGAATCCACGGGATTTAAGGAAATTTGCTCTCTGCGGTTCTAAAGCTGAAATGAAAGGTAGACAGGAATGTAACCTCTGGATGTCATCCTCTTCAGCAGTTCACACTGCGGGCCAAAGAAATTCAAGCGAGTGCATTCCACGAGTGGTTCTAATAAGATAGGAAAAGTGCATAGTAAATCTTTACAATGCCAACTAAATCATTGGTGCTCTGTGCCAAAGGAGGCAAGTTTGGTAGAAAGGCTTTAAATCGACCAGATTGACTTTTTTTTTTTTTTTCTTTTTTTTTTTTTAAAAAAAAGAGTCCCTGAGGTTTGGTTGTTAAGTCTTTTCTTAGAACTTTGAATAAGGAGCTGGATTTTTCAAGATGCTGATCAAACTGAGAGTTCCTGCTGCCTCTGCTCAGTGAGAAGGAGCTCACTGAGAAGTGCTTCATGCTGTTCTGACGGATTTTTGGAGATGGATGTTTGCTCACAATTGGAAAGTGTTGTTACACCACTTACCTGACGTGAGAAAACCCCTCCTTGGCAATGCTGCCTTTCTAGGAAAAGGAAGGGAAATTGAAAGTGGTCATATCTTGATTTTTCTTAATCAAAGTCTTTGTTTAGCAAAAGAATATAATCTTTACTGTGAGGGTGGGGAGGCCCTGGCACAGGTTGCCCAGAGAAGCTGCGGCTGCCCCTGGATCCCTGGAAGTGTCCAAGGCCAGGTTGGATGGGGCTTCGAGCAACCTGTGCTGGTGGAAGGTGTCCCTGCCCATGGCAAGGGGTTGGAATGAGATGACATTTGAGGTCTGTTCCAACCCCGGCCATTCTGTGATTCTGTGACGATTTTGTTTTTGTTTTCTTACTTAGAATGGGAAGCTTTAGCTGCAGACATTCAAAATGGGATAACAATGACCTACGAATTGCAAAGCTGCTTGTAGGTTATAGATTAACAATTGCAATACCGTTTTTACAAAAAGAAAAAAAAAAGGCATTTAAATGTATGTTAAAATTTTTTGAAGTAAAGCGCAACCTACAAAATGTACATTTAGATTACTGACTTTTAACTTTCCCTGTAATGGTGCCTGGATTCTGTTCCATCAGCATGGATGTTAAATATTACAGAATCACGGAATCATAAGGTTGGAAAAGCCCCCCAAGACCATCGAGTCCCCCCTGTGCCCATCCCCACCTTGTCCCCCAGCCCAGAGCACTGAGTGCCACGGCCAGGCCTTCCTTGGACACCTCCAGGGCTGGGCACTCCAAACCTCCCTGGGCAGCTCCTGCCAATGTTTAACAACCTTTTCCAGCAAGAAATTCCTCCTCAGGGCCAACCTGAGTCTCCCCCGGCCCAGCTGGAGGCCGTTCCCTCTCCTCCTGCCCTTGTTCCCCGGGAGCAGAGCCCGACCCACCCCCCGGCTTCCCGATCCTGTCAGGGAGTTGCAGAGCCAGAAGGTCTCCATTATTTGCTGTCTTCAGGTTTAGGTTTTTTTCCCCCCATACCTTCACCTCACGTGACCTTTTAGAATCCAGACCAGACCGAATTCACTCTCAAGTATGTTTCTCTTCTGAGCTTGGCCCTTCATAATACTGTTTTCCACTTTCCTAGAGGTTTTGTGAGGCCTCAATCTCTGTCCACCTCCTCCGCTACTTGGAGGGCGCAATTCTTGCCGACCCACGCAATTTTTATCAGTAATACTGTGATATTTAATAACCAGAGGGCAATTTCTTGAATTATACGAGCACTTGAACCCTTCAAGTGCTTGTATAGTAGTTCTAAAGGATTTTCCTTAAAAGCCAGGGTACAGACCCAAGGCACGTTGCTTTGTTTCTGAGGCCTGGCTTAAAAACCTGGAAGAGTCCATGAAACAGGGCTGAGCTCAGCACAGGGCAGAGGCCCTGCAGAAGTCAACACAGCACCTGCACACTGCTTACCTGCCTCTCAAGGGGCTGCCTGTGCTGTCAGTTCTGCTTTAGCTCTTGACCTCATCCCACAGGCAGGTCTGACACAAAATAAGTGCCCTGCCTGCGGCTCTGATGAAGGTGGGCACGCAGTAACCTGGAATTTTCAGGCACACTTTTTAATTAATGAAAACAACGACTCAAACACATTTCCGGTTTGTAAGCTGGGCTTCGGGTGGTTTCTTGGCTTAGGTGTCTGGTACGAAACCTTAATGCCTGAAAGTGTTAAGAAATAAAGCTCTCGGAGAAATGTATTGTCTGTGTGGTGACTGCCAAAAGCTTCAGCTCATATTTCAAAACCTGAAAATACCCAAGTTTTGTGATGTCAAAAGTAAAAATAATGCATCTGTACATATTTTAGTCGAATTTTTCTCTCCAAATATTGCAATTTAGGGGACCTGAGGGCTTTTATGGCACTGGAGAGGATCAGTTCAGGGGGCTCTAAGTTGCTTGAGAAAGCTCAACATTAAGTGGGGTGCCTGTGAACCCCAAGGCATTGTTTTCCTTGTTTTTTTTCCCCCCAACTGCTCTTTTCCTCAGTGAGAAAAGGAGAAATTCAGATGGTTGAATGAGACAAGTTAAAATGTTGCAAAAGTTTCTCTATGAAAGTCTCAAGGCGGAGGTAGAAGGTGGTGGGATGCGATACTGAAATTAAGGTGGCAATGGAGAATATTTTGTCAGTAAAAATACTCAGAATTCATAGTGACATGAGCTGAAAAATCATGGAATTTCAGGGAATAATATCCATTATGTTGTTTGTCTCATCTGCCTTTTAAACCTTGCAATTCACACTCCTTTCGCTGAAATGAAAACTAAGCCTTAGTTTTTAGCTGACTGTAGAATTTAGGTCCAAAGGAACCCAAGGTTCAGTAAGGTCATGAAAGTTGGCAGCTACTGTTGTGAAAAAGGAAGCTCGATAAATCCTCAGAATTAACTATTTTAAAATCCTGTTTAAATAGGACAGGGATGATGCTGAAAATGAAATTCTTCAGTCTGACAATGACACCAAAACTGGATGCTGAGAAGAAGCAGGACCAGTGGAATTTGATTGAAAATAGTTTTCTAACTCTTGAATAAGCAACTGAAACAATGATAATCAGTGTCAATCAGTGCTAGGAAAACAAAAAAAAACAAAAAGCAACCCCAGAGTAAAAGGTGGGAAAACAAAATCTGGCAAGGAAGTACTTTGAGTCATGAAGTGTCCCAAGGAGGACAAAGTTTTTGAGTTCTCAAAACTGTCAGGGACATTATCAGAAAAGAAAAACAAAGTCATTATACTCTGAATTTTCATGACAGTGAGTATAAGCTGTAACCCCCAGTGTTTCAGAGACCATTTACAGTCGCCAGGCTTGTTTCAAGAAATGAGGAGGTGACCAAGCAAAGGAGAAAAGAGGCCAAAACTTCCAAAAAAGTCAAGCTTTGCAAGCAAAGAAGTCCTATGCAAAGTATTGCCTTGATTGCTTCTGAGTTTCTAAGTTTCCCTGGCTCAATTTGTTGTATTTCATTCCTTCCCAGTGCTCCAGACACCAGCAGAACCCTCCACCCTCACAGACTTCAGCCTGTTTCTTAATCATTAATATTCTTTTCTTCTCTATATGTCTTTAAATCTCATTTTGGACTCCTTCCTTCATCTCTTCCTCTGTTTTCTTTTTCACTGAGATTTCAGTTTCTTTGCTTTATTTAATCCTTGGTTACCCTCAACTTCTAAACAGATGTTTCTGAAGGATAGGGCTGATTTCACTCTTTGTCTCCTGCATCTTGGAGAGAGACATTTTTCAAGGACAGGCAGCGACAGGACATGAGGGAATGGCTTTAAGCTGACAGAGTAGGGTTAGATTGGATATAAGGAAGAAATTCTTCCCTGTGAGGATGGGGAGGCCCTGGCACAGGTTGCCCAGAGAAGCTGTGGCTGCCCCTGGATCCCTGGAAGTGTCCAAGGCCAGGTTGGATGGGGCTTGGAGCGATGTGAGCTGCTGGAACATGTCCCTGCCCATGGCAGGGGTAGCACTGGATGATCTCTAAGGTCCCCTCCACCCCAAGCCATTCCATGATTCTGTGATCTTCACACAGCCACCTCGCATCCCTTTCCACCAGAAACACTGTTCACCTGACTCTACAACTTCAGGTCTTATTGAAATGTTTGTAAGAGTAGTTTGCTCATGGGGGAGAATCTTTCCCTCTGAATAATAAAAATAAGACAGGAAAAAAGTCCCAAATTTTCCTCTTTGTGTGATCAGCAGCCTGCTCTTTATTCATGTAGTTGCTGGACGGGTAATTTTGCCTTTCTTAATTCCCATGTTTTAACCCCAGGAGAGAACAAGAGTTTCCAGCTCTCTGACAGGAGGGTGCAGTGAGGGGGGGTTGGGCTCTTCTACCGTGTCCCAGGGGAAAGGAGGAGAGGAAATGGCCTTAAATTGTGTCAGGGGAGGTTCAGAATAAATATTAGAAAATGTTTCCCTGACAGAGTGGTCAGGCCTAGGACAAGGTGTCCCAGGGAGGTGGTGGAGTCCCTGTGTCTGGGAGTGTTGGAGAGTTTTCTGGATGTGGCCCTCGGGGACGTGGATTAGGGGTGATTGTGGTGGTGGCACTGGGTTATCCTGAAGGTCTCTTCCACCCTTGGTGATTCTGTGACTCTGGGATGTAGTTACAGTGAATCACAGCAAGTTCTGCTCGTGATCTGATGGGCAATGACTTGGTCAGAGGACTGGAAGGGAGACTTTCCAGTTCTATCCGCAGATCCCCACTGTGAGTTGAAAACCCCCCTCTGTATTTTCAGGAACAGCTGGGTTTCTTCAGGTTCCCATCTGAGACACTTTCCTTGTGATTTTCAGAGCCTTTCTATTTCCCACAGAATTACTGTAATTAATAACTTTTAAGAGCTTTTAATCTGACATGAAATGGGACATTATTCTGCTCGGCTGCTAAAATTGCACAGGCTGCCACTGAGCTCAGTTATTGTTGAAGTTGTTCTGGTGCTTTAAGGAATATCTATCAATTAGAGGCTCTCATTTGCAAATAGTTCTGTTTATGGCAACAGAAATGCTTATACAAAAGATCAGTGTGGAATGCAAAACTTTTAGCTACCAAGATTTAAAATGAGTGGTGTGGTTTTCATTGCAAGAATTGATGATTTCACTGACAGCTAAAAAAAAAAAATGGTCAAAGTTAGGAAAATATCCTCAGGAATGTTACTCAAAATCCAGAATCAGGAGCTCTGGACTCTGAAAACTGCATAAATAAGAAGTGACTTTTCAAATAGCTCATTTAAAAATACTGTTTGTGCGTGTTGCAAATACAGTGCTTAGTGTACTCAGTGTACAAAAACTGTTTGTAGAAAAAGTAAAATACAAGAAGATGTGGCAGGAACTTTAAATGTTTCTAGCAAACATTTTCTCCGCAGTTGTGACTGAAGCCTGAACCTTCAGAGGGTAATAAACAGCTTTAAAACATGCCTGGTCAGTGGTGAAATACTCAACATGAGGAAGCAAAAATCTTACTGAAGCCTTAGATCTGTTTTCCATATTCTTACAAAAGAACTGGTTTCTAAAGATCTGTTTTTGATTTCAGTCTCACTGGAAGTACCTTATAAGAAAGCTTTTATAGATTTTAAAGACATTCTGAAGAGTCAGCATTCCCCTGATAAAAACACTTACATGTTTCTGTTAACTCTGATGGAGCAAAATTAGTTTGCAGTGAACCGTAATTTTCTTTTGGTGAAAGTAGTGTTTGAAATGCTCAGCAATGAGTTTGTGTTGGGCTGGTTGAGGAATTACAGTCTTGGGAAATTCGTGCTTTTGACAAATGCTTAGTTCAGACATAGATACCAAAATAAAGATGGAGGGAGGCTATTTCCAAGGGCCTGGAGTGACAGGACAAGGGAGAATGGCTTCAAACTGACAGAGAGCAGGGTTAGATGGGATATGAAGAGAAAATTCTTCCCTGTGAGGGTGGGGAGGCCCTGGCACGGGTTGCCCAGAGAAGCTGTGGCTGCCTCATCTCTGGAAGTGTCCAAGGCCAGATTGGAGCAACCTGGGCTAATGGAAGGTGTCCCTGCCCACGGCAGGGATTTGGAATGGAATGACCTCTAAGGTCCCTTCCAACCCAAATCATTCCCCAATTCCATGATATCCGAGGCTGGGCACCTACATGTACATGTGCATCACAGTTACCTGCTTGACTTGCCAATGTCTCAATCCCCCACAGCTCCAAAAGCCTCATTAACTGGACATGTTCCAGCTGAACTGAGTGATATATTAAGTAAAGCCTAAGACTTTCCTTGGTCAAATTCCAATCTTCAGGCTGTCGGGCTCTCAGAGGGAGAATAAAACATACCAAGCCCACCTTCCTGCTCTCGTGTCAAGTGCTCTTACCCACTTACTGGTGCCTTTGGCTTTTCTCAGCTCTTGGCAGCTCCTGCCATTACCAAAACCAAGCCCCAGCATTCCAGTAGGGCAGTGGGATTGTGCACACGAGGGGTGAGAGTCCTCATTCCCTCCCACAGCATGCAGCTATCTGTGGCAGGGAGGGTCGAGGGCCCCCTGGGGAATGCAGGAGGGCACCATCAATATTGCATCGATGTGCTCCTGCGTGTTCTCCCCACTGTGTGGTCCAGGCATAGTCCTGGGTGGTCAAAGGGCATCTTTGGATGAAAAGATCCCTCCAGTTTCCTCGGGAACACAGGGAGGGATCAACCAGAGCAGAGCCAGAGAAAGCAGCTTCCGAAGGAGACTGGGCAGGGATGAGTCGCTTGGATGGTTTTATCTGGTTCCAGACTGTTCCAGACTCTTTGCTTTTCCTTCCCCTTCCATCAGTCTTTTCACCTTCACTCCACTTCTTACTTGCCATTCATAGTAGCCTGTCATTATTTATGATCTTCTGCTCATTCAAATTGAAAAATAACCTCTGGCACAACTGTGACAGTCACACTGGTCACACAATTAACTTGTGCTTTGTATCTGTTTCTCTCAACTTGTGTCCCTGTCAGCTGCAAGCATTCTGCGAAAGGTTTATCTAATGCTTTCCCTTAGTTCTGTGTCCATTTATTTCTTGCACCTGGGGCTGCATAAAATTCTTGGTTAGTAAATACCACTGAGGCATTTGAAAGGTGCTTTTTGCAGCAGTATCGTGGCAGTTTGATACAAGTCCACAGTAGGAAGTCAGCACATTGTGACATGAGTGTTGCACCACATCTCCTCCTCTGTGCACCTTTCATGGTCACGCCAAGTCTTGCTGACACATTGTAGTGTTTGGGACCATGGGTTTTAATTGCAGTGACTGCAACATCTGTGGTGTTGCATCTTTTATCAACAGAAAAAAGAAATGAGCCACAATTTTTTTCACTGCAGGAGCAGCATCTCCCTACCCAAAGATTTCAGAGCTGGTGAGATTCTTGATTTCATGGATTCATGGAATGGTTTGGGTTGGAAGCAACCTTAAAGATCATCCAGTCCCACCCCCTGCCATGGGCAGGGACACCTTCCACTAGCCCAGGTTGTTCCAAGCCCTGTCCAGCCTGGCCTTGGGCACTTCCGGGGATCCAGGGGCAGCCACACCTTCTCTGGGCAACTTGTGCCAGGGCCTCCCCACCCTCACAGCCAAGAATTTCTTCCTAATATCCAATCTAACCCTGCTCTCTTTCAGTTTAAAGTCGTTCCCCCTTGTCCTTTAACTCCAGGCCCTTGGAAATAGTCTCTCTCCATCTTTTTTGTTGGCTCCTTCAGGTCCTGGAAGGCCACAATCAGGTCACCTCAGAGCCTTCCCTTTTCCAGGCTGAACAATCCCATTTCTCCCAGTCTTTCCTCAGAGAGCTGCTCCAGCCCTGGGATCATCTTCATGACCTCCTCTGGACCTTCTTCAACAGTTCCATGTTCTTCTTATTTTTGTGTCCCCCAGGGCTGGAGGCAGCTCTGCAGGTGGGATCTCACCAGAGCTGGGCAGAGGGGGAGAATCTTCCCACCACCTTCTGCCCACGAAGCTTTTGATGCAGCCCAGGACACAGTCTGGGGAAAAGCATTCCAGTTGTTGTGTTGACTCTAAATAATATATTTTTCTTACTTGAGTAATCCTCATGGACAGAAAGGCTGAAGTAACTTGTTCCTTCCTTACTTTTATTCCTCCTTTCTGCTTTAATGTCCTTGGCGGGCCAAATACAGAAAGAGGATTTTAAAACAGCACAGTGACATTTATCATTGACTTTTATCACACATCTCTCAATGAGTGCTATCATTGTTCCTGCAGGAGTTTAGTGGGTAAGTTTTCTTGGTTTACTGACTAGCAGGGACATTGGGGATTGCTCAGGTCAGCCAGGAACTAGATGAACGTGATCATCTGGTTTTCCTTTCTTGCCGAACGACGTCTATCATTTGCCTTTATTTAGTCCACGCTTTCATTTTATTAGATTGCAGAGAAGCATAAATGGTGTCTGTTTACATTCCTCACTGATTCAACTTGAAATTATGACCAAGTATGGCTTGAGTAGTCTATAAAAAGATATGGTAGTTTCTGGCTCTCAGACATATAAAGGTGTTCCTGGAAGCTCCAAACCCAGAGCACAAATCAGTTGGACTCCTCGACGATTTTGAAACCTCAAATCCTTTGAAATAGTTGGCAACTTGCCTGTTGCATATTTACAGTTACACAACTCACAACTCTTCCCCACTGCGACTTCTAAAAGTTCCTCCTTCCTTTTTTCTTCAAGTCCCTGGGCAGCATCAAAACAGCTTCACTCCTTCCCTCTCTCCCTTCCCCCCTTCCCCCTCAGCCCTCCTGCTCTCCCTCTCCTTGGTGTGGCACATTGTTCTGGGGAAATGGGTTGTTTTGAGTTCACACTTTGTTTTCCTGCTGTTTTTCTGGGAAGCTGGACGTGGTACAAAAGATATGGGAACAGCTTGTAGGAAATGGGTTTGTTTGGGGAAACAATAAAAGAGAAACAGCCTGCAGACCTCTCTCCCTCTCCTATGTGTTTGAAGGCCTAGATTACAGTATGTAAAGACATGTTGGGGGTCATTTTTCAATACAGTCCAAAGGAAAGTAAATCAAAATATTTTCTTTCAGCATGTCTTCAGCTTTGCATCCTCCCAGCTTCATTTCCTACAGTAACATGTGTTAGATGCTTGGTCTTAGGTGTGGGGGAAAGCATCTTAATGGTTTCTGTTGCTGTGGTAAACGCAGATCTCCCAGTTTTGGGCTTGAGATTCTCTTCATTTGCATTGACTCTCTCAGCTCACTTTTCATCAGTGGCAGTAGATGATCTTTTGTGTCCTTCCAGAGTTAATGTTGGTCCCATTGCAAAACACCAGTCAACACCAGAGCTGCAGGGCCTGGTTTTTGAGGGGTAACTCTGTGAATCAGCAGTTTGGAAGAAATATTGCCACAGGGAAAAGCTGCAGGATTGTTCTTGTTGCCACATCAAAGATGTCAACATGTGCATTTTCCTTTTCTTCTTCACATGCAAAATTAAAAATGGGCCACAACCTGTTTCTGCTGTGTCTGAGCTTCAGCAGAGGGAAGGGTCACAGAGCCACGAGTTCACAGAGGCATAGAATGGTTTGAGGTGAAAGTTTAAATTTGTGAGGCACATCTCCTAAA
>VXAY01003686.1:112825-133103 GCA_013399855.1 Oxyruncus cristatus | reverse complement strand
GGAAAGAATGAAACAGTTGAAAATTTTCTGAAGAACTTGCTTATATTTTGTGATTTTGGATTGGTGATTTTACTCAGAAAGATGTTGCTTAAATAAAGTAATAAGAACTCAGTTTAAAAGCAAAACCACAGGTTTGGATTAATTTTTTTTTTTTTTTTTACTGTCACAAAGCAAATGGGTTCGTTGTGTTATGTGAGGGTTTCCTGTTGGGATGGTTCTGTTTTGATTTATCTGGGGAGAAACAAAGAATGTTCGCTCCAACCTTTGTCAATCACAGGTATGAAACAACATTTTTCTTCCAACCCATTGCTCTGGCTACTTCTTTAACTGCAATATATCAAAACCCGTCCCAGTCTCTTTGATCTCATAGTTAATGTTTGAGCTAAAACAACTCCTTATTTTTACTGGTTCAGCAGAGCAGGTTAAATATCCTTAAACAAAAGCAGACACTTTATTGCTATTTTATGAGCAGTCTCACGTGTTACTCTCTGCACCCCCAGAAATGACTTAATACTGTGACATTCAACCCCGTACTAATTTCATTAGCCATGTTTTGTGGCAGATGACTGAAGTAACGGGTGCAGAAGAGTATGAATCAAGATATTCCTTATAAACAATTATAGGAAAGTATGCTGGGCTATACACTGGAAAGGTTATCGTGACAGGAAGTCATATTTTACATACACAGTGGGCATATTTGGAAAGTTCATTCTGAATTTAGAAAGATTACCCATCCAAGCAAGATTCCATATGCTCATAAAACGGGGAATACCATGAGAAGCACATAATACTGTGTATGTATATAGTGAATGTATACATGGAGGATCCAGAATAAAAGGTGTCTGAGGAAAAGGAAGGGAGAATAACGTAAACACAAGATTTTCTGCTCCGGGGTTGTGGAGAAAGGGAGAGCACTGTTAAGGTAGGGAGTGTTTTAAACAGCAATAGAAATTTGCCTTTTAATTCCAGTTATTTGATCTGGGGTAGTCAGCAAAAAATACAGTCATAGAGTGGTTTGTGTTGGAAGTGACATTAAAGATCAGCTCACTCCAACCCACCTTCAACTAGCCCAGGTTACTCCAAGCCTCGTCCAGCTTGGCCTTGGACACTTCCAGGGATCCAGGGGCAGCCACAGCTTCTCTGGGCAACCTGTGCCAGGGTCTACCCACCCTTACAGGGGAGAATTGCATCAAGACAAATACATTTGGAAGTGAATAAAAACATCCATATAAATAAAGGTGGTTGGAGCAGCATTTGCAAAAAGATCCAGCAAGGAAATTTTGAAGTGCTGAGTGTGGTAAGTGCTCTCTAAATAGGAAGGTGAGGGGTTTAAATATACTTGGAGGTGCACACAGGGGAGCGTCTGAGACCTTGCCAGCCTGGTGCAGCAGGCAGGAGGATCTCCAGCTCCAAGGGGTCCCTGAGGAGGAGCCTGAGCTGCAGGACAGCAGCTCTGCAGATGCCCAAGAGCAGGTCCCGTCCCTCTCCCTGGGCTGATCCCCGTTCCTGGCTGCCAGGTGGATGCAGCAGGTAACACACCCCGTGGACAACCTTCTGTTCTCCTGTGATTTCTTTGGGTTAGCTAATATTTGGAGCTCAAATTCCCCTGGAATTGCAGTCTTTCCAAGCAGAAAGTGAGTGATCCACTCATCCCACTCATGTGTGCACGTGCACAACCGCCACAGGCAGAGACACTGCAGGGAAGTGATGGGTCACTGAGAAGTTCGGTTGGTGGCCACCATCCAAGTGTTATTTCCCCTAATGCTGTCAGGCATTCATAAAAGCCTGAGGGTCAGTGGAAAAGAAACTCGTTTGGATGCTGTTTTTCAGTTTTACCTTTAATATTTAACCTTTTTCATCGATGTAATGACAGTAAAAGTCTTTTCATTCCTTCCTTTAATCACTTTGCTGATGAGCTTGCCCTTGATCCAAAGTATACCCTAGAGAAAAGCATCTTAATGCCTGAATTATTTTTACTTTAAAATTTGTTCAGAGATTGAGGGCTGGAATATCTAAAAATGGGAGTCTGTGCATATACTTATGTGTATGTGTGTATATATATATAATGGGAATATGTAATTAAATATAGAAATATATAAGTGGTGGGTCAGGCCACCACACTGAACAAATATTAAACTAAGTATAAATGTAATGTATAATCTTTTGGTAGTTTTTGCTTGGATGGTAGGAAAAAGAGCTGCAAATGTTACCACCTGGTGATAACACTGCAGAAATCTTTTGAATAAAGCTAAAAAAACACATGTTAAAAATTTTCTCAATAGAGTTTCCAAAACCAATGTACCAGGGTTTGTTACTGCATACAGGCAAAGCCTCTAATTCTGGACAGGAGACTAACTCTGGTTAACACACAGTAATTCTTGAGGACACCCCAGTTGAACATCTGGGGCTCCCCAAGATGCAAAAGATTCTAAGAGGAAACACAGAGAGGATAGGATTGATGGTCTTGAATGAGGTCAGTATCTTGTTCTGGGCAACTATTTTGATCCCAAGACTCTTTCCCGAGACTCCTTCCCCAATATCATTTTGATCCACCAACAAAAGTTCGTAGCAGGTGTGGTTGTGCACCCTCAGTTCCCTTCCACTTGGGCTCTGGGCCACTTTACAAACCTGCCACCTGTTTTGCCAAACAAATCTTTGCTTGAAAGACGGCTGGAAAAACACTCAGATGTTTACATTTTTCAACAAAGCAGAAGGTGGGCTGCCCCTTCAGATCGATGTGGGTCTATACTGGAAAAACAACAGGCTTGCCCTGGGCTGAGACAGAAATTCAGGGTTTTTATACAAGTTTTCCCAATTTTCCAGGCATTGTGAAGCCCTAGAAGTTAACAGCCGAGCATGGAGGAGGAAAAAACTTTGAGCTTTCAAAGTCCTCCATAATTGACAATACTCTCAAGATGAAAAGGAAGAAAAGTCTATTGTATTGACTGAAAAAATAGTCATTCAAACCTCGGTGTTAGAGCTCTTTACGTGGATGGAAGTGCTAAAATAAGCATACAAAGCTACAGTTTCTTTAAAAATGCTCATACAATGTACAATCTGCAGGATATTTTGCATTGTTTTTGGGACTGGGGACGTAAGGTTGACATAATCATTCAGGAATACGTATTTTGATCGCTGTGCTGCTCCAGCCCTGCAGCCGCCTCTTCATTCAACTTGATGGTTGCACTTGATACAACCTGGTGTTGCCTCAGTGTTTGAGTCATTTACCGGCACTCTGCTCCTGCAGAAGGAGAATTCTGGAGGTCCAGGTGCAGTTCTTGGGTGGTTTTGCATGAGCAGAGCTGGTTCCAAGCGGCTCGAAGTCGCTTGGGCGTTGAAACGCAAGCAGATGCAGGGTGGAGGTTTTCATCACTGCGTTTGTACCAGCCCACGGTGTTGCTTTGGCAGTGTACAGGGTGTGTGGTGTGCACAAAAGAGTTCCCTACTTCCATTTATTAACTCCTGGTTTGGTGTCAAGCTATTAATTTGCATTTTACCGCCAGATAAAGGCTGCAGATGAAACAATTCCTTGCAAAATGGCAGCTCTTTAAGTCAGATGTTTCCTGATCTCTGGAAGTTGCTCTACTTGGTGTGATAATTTCAATGTGTTAGGTGCAAGGTAATCCCCAACAGGGCACAGAGCTTGACATGAGGGAGATATGTTTGCTAAACCAAGACCCTTTTTTAGCAATTCTTGCCAAAGTTTCCCCATTTGCAACAGTGGAACGGTGATTTTTTTTATTTTATGAAGCATTTAGAGACCTGGATATGAATGGCTCACGGTACAAATATTACCTTGTCATAAAAGGACATGTCCAAAATAGCCTGGGCAAAAATAGGGTTAGCTGACATTTCAGGAATGGTGGTTTGTATATTAAGAATTGTGATAAAGGGGCAGAGTTTCCATTTGAATTTGTAATATTTCAGAATTTGTTCATTAAGGCACAAAATATGAAGCCTTTGGGCTTAGCCACGAGGCCTCTGTTCACGTTCCTGGTGAAGTCAGGAGAAGGGCTTACGCTGCAGGATAAGGCCTCAAACATCTGCTATTGTTTCCCAGAAATGAGCCTTGCCTGAAATTTCATAACATCAACTTGACGGATGCTTGATTATTCCTTTTTTCAAGTGGCACTCCAAACATCCTCGTGCTTCCCTCAGCAAGAGGTGAACTGGCTGATAAGTGGCAGCACCAGGCGTGTGTTTGGATTAACAGGGACCATCCAAGTGCTCTCTGCAAATTGGTGGGGGGTGTTCGCTGAGCTGGCAATCAGGTTCTCATGGGTGGAGGTGAGGACAACATCTGTCTTTCCTATCTTGTACTTGCCAAGGGTTTTTTGTTGTTCCTGAACTCTCTCATGAATAGAATATGTGGGGTTTTGTCTGATCTAATGAATCCAAGGCTCGGAGATTTAGGAGGAAAACATATTCCAGATGTGTGTTGCAATTCCTGACTCAGGTGACTGCATTTTGAGCAGTAACCTTTTCCAGTATGTTCCACACACCGTATTGAATATCCTCCTCTTGCAAATGGTCAGGAGAGAGTTGTGTGAGCACAGTGATTAATAAGCCCCCGCAAGGCTAAAACATCAATCGTTTGTCTTTCATTCCACCGATTCCTGCTGGATGCCATGAATCCGAGGCTCAAAAGACTTGGCTCTAAAGCAGGGCTGCAAATTTAGGCTGGAAGCTCTTTAAGCAGCTCAGCCACAGCTTGCTCCATCATGTAGTGGTGCCTGTTGCAGACGTGAGCAGGGTTTGGGGCTGGAAGGCTGCCCGCTGCTCTGAGAGGTTCTGGTGTCCAGCCTCGCGTGTGCTCACTGTTCCAGCGTGGAAGTGACATTCCTGGCCTGTTTGGAATTAGGCTTGCCCTCCAGATAAACAGTTCCTAGAGCATCAGGAGATGCAGCCTGAGGAAGAACAGAAAGAAGAGTAGCAAGCAGGCTTGGTCAAGGTGTGCACCGTGTGCTCTCCCCCACGCTGTCACCTGTTCCTTCTCTCAGTAACAGTCGTATGTAATTCAATTTAAACAACTTAAGTAACAAATGTTATGAAGTACACAAGGAATACCAAGTGCAAAAAAGCATGGAAACACTTACAGGCCTAATTGCATGGTCTTAATCAGAACAATCTTCCCTCAGAAAACACAGGTCCTCTCCAAATGTGTTTATTAGAAAGTTGTAACATCTGCGAAACACACGCCCGCGCGTTTCAATAAACAGTTGGGTGAAATTTTCCTTATAACAGCTTTTGGTCTCATTTAAAATGAAAATAAGTCTCAGAATGTCAGAATTCTTTGCAGAATGAGGAATTAATTTCTCTGACCGACTGCAGACATGCGAGAAGTGATGGGAAACAGCCCACGTCTGAATTTGTGGCTGTGTGGAGCTCTGAGCTTGTGCTTATTTACTATGAAATCAGATTAGGGAAGAAGTAAAAGTTGTTTACATTAGTGAGGAGGAATACTAAAAAACTGGTGTCAAAAAATAGACATATGGCACAGCCAGTTAAAAGGTTTTAATTGCAGTTGTTGCAAGTTGAGGGGAGCAGGTCCATTTGGAGTCCTGAGTGCTGACTTTCCAAGCAATAAATGCATTTTACTGTCTGCATCATCTCAATGCACAAACAGGGTTGTTGCTGTGCTTATGTCTCTTCATGCATCCTCCTCTTGGTGTGCACTTCTTGCCCTGTATCCTCCTGGTTTGTGGGCGGTGGTTTTCATCTTACTGGTGTGATATTGGCTGCTCAGATTTTGACAGTGTTGCCCAGTAAGTTCTTGACTTTGAAAGTTCTTGAAGGTTTTTTTTTTGGTTGGTTGGTTTTGGGTTTTTTGTGGGTTTTTATTTGGGGATGGGGGTTTGTTTTGTTTTGTTTTTGTCTTCAGCAGGAAATCATTTGATAGATTTTGGATGANTTTTTTGTTTGTTTTGTTTTTCATTTTGTTTTTCGTTTTGGTTTTTTTTTCTTGAGCAGGAAATCACTTGATAGATTTTGGATGGACAACGGGGCTGAAAAAGATCTACTAAACCTTTTCTGTTACGGGGATTGAGCGGTAAACCATGGAAAAATCTGAAAGAATGAAGAAAAAACAGAGCTGAATACTTTGAGATCATAAAATCATAGAGTCACAGAGTGCTTTGGGTTGGAAGGGACCTTAAAGATCGTCCAGTCCCACCCCCTGCCATGGACAGGGACACCTTCCACTAGCCCAGGTTGTCCAACTTGGCCTTGGACACTTCCAGGGATCCAGGGGCAGCCACAGCTTCTCTGGGTAACCTGTGCCAGGGTCTTTCCACCCTCACAGGGAAGAACTTCTCCCTAATGTAAATTCAGTTTAAACCATTGCTTGTGGAAAAAAAAAAAAAAACAACAACATTTTTCAATTTAAAACCACTGCCCTTTCTAACTGTTGGGTTAGAATGGCCTCCAAAGTATTTTAACATCCTGCTGCTGTGTTTTTCCCCCAAGATCCCTCAGCACAAGCAAATTATGCCACACAACCC
Source organism: Oxyruncus cristatus (assembly GCA_013399855.1). NCBI lineage: Eukaryota > Metazoa > Chordata > Aves > Passeriformes > Cotingidae > Oxyruncus > Oxyruncus cristatus. Next base: position 126,603 of record VXAY01003686.1, on the reverse strand, counting down.
CGCACCTTATTGTCTTCTTTAGCCATTTCTAGGGTTTGATCAAGCTTTAGTAAAAAAAGTCTTTGTCCTTAGTTCCTGACATTGCATTTAAAGGACAGGGCAGCTTGCATATACTTCTCATGATGGGAACTACTTCAATCACGTTTCCTGTAACTTCTTGCTTCCAGGCCAAGTAATCTTGCATTTGATTAAGTAAACACCTTTGTCCTAATGACTTTATGCCTACTTTGAAGGCGTTGCTGTACCTATTGTTCTACGAATTTGTCAGTCTGTTATTCTTTTTCTATTTTAAAAAACTTATCAGTGAAGCTTAAGTCAAAACCAAAGAGAGAAATCATTTTGTTCTTTTACCATTAGTACAGAAAGTCCAAGGGAGAAGCCAGGTTTTGCACGGTATGAGGGATTAGAAAATAAAAGTCTTCACAAAGGAACAGGGGATTTTTCTTTTTAGTGTTTTGCTGGTGATGTCATGAGAGGAAAAGGAAGATGAAATAAAGAAAATTTGTGTTCAGTGTTGACCTCAGATACCAAGAGCTCTGCTTCACACATTTGCATGAATTACCTTTCTCACCTGCTGTCATAACCTGCGAGTGTTGCTTTCGTCATGTCACCTGAGTGGTTACTAGGAATGAAAGGTTTTATTTCTGAGCCGTCCTGAGAACCTGTTATTGCCATGTGAAATCCGGGAAAATGACCCGATCACTACTAAAATGGTTGTTACAAAGTTACATAACCTGTCAAAAATGAAAGAAGCCCATGATGCCTCTCTTCTGTAATATTAATGTTTACGTTGCTTTATCCCACTTGTGGCTGGACGTTGCCAAAAGTGCCCCGGAAACGGCATTAATATGGATGAGAGAAAAAGATTAAGATGTAAATGAGTCATGAAAAGCCTTTGCTAGAAATAGAGCTGGCATCCATATGGAACGAAACCTCGCCAAACATTGTCAGTGTTAATAGTTTTGTTTACATTTCTATGTGGCCAGGCCGTGCCGCTGCTTTTCATGACTGTGAATTCTGACAGTTTTTATATTCTGTTTGGTCCACGAGCTTGCATTTACGATTATAGCAGAGAACACACTCCTAAGAACCTGTGTTCAAGGAAGAAATACCCACACTGCTTTCTGTGAGCTGTTTCAGTGCAGCAGTTGGCTGTTTGAAGATCCAAAGTTATGTCAATTGTCAGCCATTCCTGCAGAGAGCTGAGAAGTGCTTCGTGTTTCTTGACGCTATTTCTGTGCTTTCCCACAGGTTGAGTTTCTCATGAGGTTATGTCAGGTTGTTTTGAGTTCTGATTGTTCAGCATCGCTGTGTCTTGCAAGGTCAGTGGATTCAGAAAAGTCTGGGCCAGAAATCCTCGCCTTTTAAGTTGACTAAGTTTGTTACAGAGCTGTTGTGAAGGCAGACTGGGAGAGCTGGGGGTGTTCAGCCTGGAAAAGAGAAGGCTCCAGGGAAAACTTAAGAGTCCCTTCCAGTCCCTAGAGGGGCTATAAGAAGGTTGGAAAGGGACTTTTCAGAAGGGCATGGAGTGATAGGACAGAAGAGAATGGCTTTGAGCTGAAGAAGAGCAGGGTTAGATGGGATATTAGGAAGAAATTGTTCCCTGTGAGGGTGTTGAGGCCCTGGCACAGGCTGCCCAGAGAAGCTGTGGCTGCCCCTGGATGCCTGGAAATGTCCAAGGCCAGGTTGGACGGGGCTTGGAGCAACCTGGGCTAGTGGGAGGTGTCCCTGCCCACGGCAGGGGGTTGGAATGAGATGCTCTTCAAGGTCCCTTCCAACTCAAACCATTCTGTGATTCTGTAATTTGGGATCACTGAGAGGAAGAAAGGCAGCAGTTGCAATCCTGGACACACAACTCCCATCCATGAGTTGCAGAGGACTTTTTTTCCCTGCGTGTGAGGATATGCAAGGACCACAAATACCACCTGTAGTGGTTGCTGGTACATTGACATCAATGGTCCTGGTTGCATTTGGAGGAGAGGTCAGTCAGTGTGACTCCCTGAGTCCTGGCTGACAGGAGGAGTAGAAGAGATGTAAAACATATTTTCCATGTTTCTCACTCTGAAATCTCCATCTCATTTAGGTGGGAGAAGAGAGAAAAGGTGGTTAAAGAGGAAGTAAGGCTAATCCCAGCTTAGACCATGTTCTTTTCTTGTGCTGACTTCTCAGCATTCTGCAAAGGCTCAGCTGGCCAGTTCAGCTTTTATAATGTGCTCAAGGGAGGGGGATGAGTGTCCTACTGTCCTTAAAAACAGGCCAGCAAAGATCAGTGAGGACTTGGAGTGAAATGTCAGAGACTCTCACTGTTGTAGAGTTGAGGCTTCCACATGAGGTCCAACCCAAGAGCACACAAAGTTGGCAGGAGCTCAGTTATTCCTCCAGAGCCTTCACAGACCTGTCAGCGAGCACTGATTGATAAGGATGGAGCACAGATGAGTGCTATTAAACCAGAACAAAACCCCCAGCAAGCACATTGAGCTTTCTTTGTCCATGAATAACTAGGAATTTTCCTCTGAAATGTCTAAAAGTCCAAGCCTGTCTCTTGGGTTCGTTTTTGTGTGTCTTGCTTTTGCCATACTTGCAGGTATTCACACAGCATTTTGTAATTGGGCTTATGTTTCCAGCATTTTGCTGTCCTCCTCAGGAAGTTAAAATGTGTGGACTTTCCCTCTTTTTGCAACATAATAGGCATCCATGGCACAAGCAATATTTGTTTGCATTAGAAATGCCAAAAAATAGAAAACCCATATTTTTTGTGTGTGTTTACATTTGTACTTACCCTAAGTATTCATCAACTTTTATCAGGTGTGCTCCTCTTTAATAGGAAGCAGAATTCGCTTTGTTTCACTTGTGTGGGGGAGAACAAGAAATATATTATATAGTGTTTGATGCTTGTTTTGAAAAGGTCTATTAGTAAATGGCTTAGAAAGTTAAATAATACCCTGTTATGTTTGCAGTCTTGTATTTGCTTTCTCCTGTATAATTCACACTTCCATGTATTTGCTGGAGCTCCCTCTTCCAAAATTAACTTCTTGTTAGGTGTTTTTTTGGCTCATGTGTTTGCTGTACAGCGGGGCAGAAAAGAGGGAAGTGTGGATTAGATAGTTTGAGGTGTGGGATGCATTGTGACCTCCTGGCCAGGCTGTGTTTGTGAATATATATATATATATATATATATTTAATTTTGGTGGAGTTTTTTTAAAAAAACTCTCATGGAATGCTGAGAAGGGACTTTTTATTTTCCTTCCAGTGTTACATTTTCTTTCTTAGTTCTTGTGATGTGATCCCTGGTACTTTCCCACCCAAGCACATCAAGTTCCCTGCTGTCTCTCAGCACCGTGTAGCCAGGGAGGAATCTTTGGGGACTGAGGGACCAGCAGTCACCTCCTCCCACCTCTTGGTCTGCAGAAATTTCCCAGAAATGGCCCATCAGAAAAGCTTCAGACCACCAACAGCAGAGGTTTCTGGCAGATCAGAGGTCCAGAGGAGCATGAGAGGCGTGGCAAAGAGGAGAGGTGTTATTCTGGCATCCTTTTTGTCTCACAGAACCACGTTCACATCACCAGAAACCCAAGAGGCATCAGTTTGGTAGTGGGGTACAGGTTGGTGGGCATGTAGAGCAAGGAAGCAACTGGGGAGTCAGTGGTGATACCCTGAGGGTGATCTTTGCACTCAAATGCCATCTGAAAATCAGCAATGAAACGGTGCAGGTCACTGCCTGAACTTGGTGTTAGTGACTCAATCACGAGTCTCAGGGTGGATTGGCTGCTTGAGATCCCGTTCCCCAAGTCCAGACATTAAGGGAGGGTCTCAATTTTCACTAGCAGTAAGAAGCAGAAAGTGGTGTTCCCACCTCTGCAGTTGCAGAGCCAAGTATGGATATTAGCAGGTGGATAAAAACAATGATAAATGTAGAACCACAGAACCACACCCTTGGTTGGAAGAGACACACCAGGATCATCGAGTCCAACTCTTAGCCCCTCACAGGACACCCCCAAGAGTCACACCATGTGCCTTAAAATGAACAAATACAACTGCTGATTTTTAGGGCAGCATGTTTTTAAAGCCCTCTTCCAAGCAGGCAGGGTGGGTGGGAGCCTGCAGGCAGCTGGACGACTCCGTGTCTTTTCTCTCTCCCCTCTCCACCATCCTCTGCTGACAGGGCCACACGGTTTTATTGTCCTCCTGTGGGCCATCAGCAGCAGATCTGGCAGCAGCACAGCCCACACATGCTGCCTCAGGAGGGTGGGGTCGTTCATGGAGCACCCTGCCCCAAAATCTGGCTCGGGCTCCCCTCCTCACCCCCATCCTTGGCCCCTGCACCTCCAGCCACTGCCAGCTGGCCTTCTCCACGGCTGCTGTCATCTCATGGGCTGCACACTGAGCCTCCTCACCAGCCCAGGGCTGGGGGCTGTTCCCTGGCTGCTGGCGAGGGCCGCGTGGTGAGGAGGGAGGTGCTGGGCTACACCCCCTGCTCCATTCCGTGCCTCGCTGCCAGGGTGGGAGGAGGGAGTTGTGCTGTGGTTACCGTCCGTCTCACAGGATCCCAGAATCATTTAGGTCGGAAAAGCCCTCTGAGATCACAAGTCCAACCTGGGATCTTGTCAACCAGAGCACAGGGTGCCACATCCAGGCCATCCTTGGGCACCTCCAGGGATGGGGACTCCAAACCTCCCTGGGCAACCCCTGCCAATGTACACACACAAGCACCGTGGCCACCCCAAGTAGCCCCTGGAGAGGGGTGCTTTCCTTGGAAGCCTGCTTTTCAGGGGTGCCCCCTGAGCCTGTGCGCTGCTGGGACAGCAGGAGTGTGGGAGCCTAAATTATTTCTCATGGCCAGGGAGCCTCATCTCAGCAGGATGAGTCCCTTCAGGAGTTTCTTCCCACAGCTTCCTGGTGGATGTGGTAGACACTGCCAGCCTGAGCCTGGACCAGGCATCACCATGATAGCACGGGGAAGGAATTGGTGCCATCATGGATGCATGCCACTGGGGATAGAGGATGATATTCCCTCCCTCTGGAGTCTGTCTGGTCTCCACCAAGACATGATGGCAGTGGCCCCATCACTGAGGGGCCTGGTGAGCCCTGCTGCCCTCAAAGGCCATAACCACAGTGGTGAGGGAAGGTGGCTGGGGAAGCCCTTCCCACAGCCCCAGAGCAGGATGCCCACCCGTGAAGGGTTGCCATGACAGAGAGAGAAGTGGCTGGTGGGCACCGTGTCCTCTCAGGGCTGCTGTTGGGTACCTCTGCTGGAGCTGGCAGTGGGTGCTGGCGGAAAGGGCAAGGTCCCTGAGCAAAGGTTGTGCCCAGATGTCTCAGCTCCCAGTCCAGAAGGGACTTGGCCTGTGCCCTGGAGGAAGGAAGGGGAGCTCCCAGTGAGTCAGCAAGGCCTGGCTTTAGGTCGCTCCTTTCAGGCGCAGTTAAAGTGGCCGTGGCAGTCTGTCCACACCCCTGGCAGGTCTGACCCTCTGCATCACTACCTGGGACTCCACAGACCCAGGCTTTGCTGCCCATCCTGCCCTCTGCTCCCTCCCAGCTCCTGGCCACTGTTCCCGAGTGTTTGGTGGTGTGTGTTTGTGCATCGGCTCAGCTGCTGGTGGGAAGGGTCTCCCCAGGGGAGAGCTGGAAACACGTCTGTGTCCATGGGCCCTCACCTCCACCAGCACTAGTGTGCCTAAAAAGTAATGAGCTAGTGATGACTTCATCTCCTTGTGAGAGGGACAAGCCCCCTTTCCTGGGGGAGTATTGAAATACCTGCTCTGAATCGTGGTCCCACTGACCCTTCTCCCGTTTGCAGGAAGCGTTATCAGTGGTGAGCGAAGACCAGTCCCTGTTCGAGTGTGCCTACGGATCACCCCACCTCGCCAAGACAGAGATGACGGCCTCCTCCTCCAGTGAATATGGGCAGACCTCAAAGATGAGCCCACGTGTCCCCCAGCAGGACTGGTTGTCACAGCCCCCGGCCAGAGTCACCATCAAGATGGAGTGTAACCCCAACCAGGTTAACGGGTCAAGGTAATGAGGCTCAGGAATGCTTTTTCTTGGGGTTGGTGTGGCCCAGTTGCCTAAATCTGTGAATCTGACCCCGTTTTAGATGCCACCAGCTGCCATCCCAAAAGGCTGCAGGTCTCCTCATTGCAGCACCCAGCCCTGCTGAGGTGTTAGAAGGTCGTAAAAGGTGCTACAGGCACAGTCTTCTCATGAGCTTGTGCAAGACTTCTGTGCCTCCTCTGACTGTGGGTAATTTTGGGATGTGAACTTGCTTTGAAAGACCACACATTAAAGTTAATAAAATGTGGGTTTGCTGTAGGCTGGAGCAGCACCACTGGTCCTGTAAGGGCGTGGGGTGTGTGATCTAACACTCGGTGGAAATTGTCAAATGCAGTAATTTGGGCAGTTGCCTTTGCTCTAAAAATAACCAGAGAAGCATAGGAAAAAAGAAATAAATCTTGTAATGGCAGGGAGAGTGAACTATTGATCTTTATTTTTATATTTACTGTAAACATAGTGCCAAAAAGTGCAGTTGTATTTAAGAATTCATGCTGAAGAAACAACATGTATGGAGGCAAGGAGGGGAGTAGAAAGGAGCAGGAAAAGAAATTACTCAGCTCAGCTGGCAGTATCCACAGTGTGTCTGTGAACTGTTGCCTCAGGACTTTTTTTATGAATGTCACCGTGAAGGAGAGGATTGTATTGATTAGGCTGAAAGAGTAATACAGTGAATTTTTGGGTATCGAGTAGTAGCTTCCCCAAGCTTGGGAGCACTCTCTGGGCCATCTGAAAAAACACAGTGGAGATTTACTTTTTATTTTTTTTTTCGAGGAAACTATCCAAACAAGAGTTTTCCTGTTTAAAATGCCTCACTGTCAAAATAGTTTTCCTTTGGTGTTGCTGAAGGGCAAAGGTCCAGAGAGTCAGTTGCTCACAATTGGTGCTGAGGTGCCAGTGAGGGCTGTGCTTCACATCTCTCTGTCACCAACACCTGCATTCTCATCTCATCTCCCAGCACCAGTTGTTTAGAAAAACCTCAGCCAGGGGCTCTGTGGTCACTGTTCTCACTTGCTGTGTTGATGTGATGAGCACCCCAAGCAGGGCAAAGTGGTTGGGCAGCTTATCACGCCTCTTCACGGGTAAAAATGGAAATTGTGCTGCAGTCAAATCAGAATTTCCAGTGAATAATCAAGGATTTGAGATACGTAGAAATAAACGGTGAGCTGAAGTTACAAAGAATTAGAGGAAGTGTTCTTGTAAGCCTGCTTATTTAGAATTTCAAGTGTCTTTATATCAGTCTTTTTTTTCTTTGTGGTAAACAAATGCACAGGTATAATCACACATGGAGTATTAATTCAAAACCAGTCTTACCTGCTTCCTAAAATTACCTCTTAATTATTTGTGTAAGCAAACTGAGCCCAGTTTTCCTTAGTGTAAATTCCATAAAGTGCATTAGAGTAGATAATTGGTGTTGACTGTTACTGAGATTAGAGGCAATAATTTGTAATTAGTGGTAATAATGTGTAATTAGTGGTAATAATTCGTAACTAAAGTCAGTCATACAGAGACTCCTGCTTTGACACATTCCCAGGTCTTAAAGAAGAGTCCAGATGGTACAGATCCATTTGGAGTTGTTGGACAATCACACTTCAAAAGCAATCAATCCAGAATCCTGAATTTCCTGTCTAGGATTCTTGAAGTGCATAACTAGACTGAATATTAGACCTCAGGTTGTGCATCACAGGAATTTGGCTGTTGCTGACGTGGTTTAAAGGACAAAACCGTGGGCAGCAATACCACCTTTTATTAGCTGAAACCTTGTCCTGTCTAATCCTTGTTAGCAACCCTGGTAAGGACTACAGTTTGGTTGAAGAGGTCAGGACCCCTACCAAACCCAAAACGTGTGCCCAGAGTCAGATCAGCTAAACTGAGTCTCAGGCAAACCCACGTAACCTGTGGGTGAGGGCTCGGTGTGGAAAACCTGCTGTCACACACCAGCATCCTCAAACCAGCAGGGACTGGTAGGAGCCTTGATTTGGGAACACAGACATCTCCAGGCACTAAATCCTCTGACTCCTGCAGAGAGAGCAGGTACCCTGACACACTCCAGCTCCAGGGCAGGGCAGGGCAGGCTCATGTTCAGCCTGTTTTTCAGCCTGGAGGCTTGGGGGCATGTGCTCGGGTTGGGGTGGAGGTTTGCTGCCCATATCCCCCCAGTTTAGGTGTGTTCACCTCCAATATGTGAGCTCAGAATACTTCCCAGGGATGGATAAGCATTCAGAAACCCTGAGTTAAATAGGCTGTTTGGATTTGTCTGCACGATGTCTATCAATGTAATGCGGTGCCACATTGTAAGGAAGATATGAAGCTGTTAGAGAGCATCCAAAGGAGGCTGTGAAGATGATGAAGGGTCTAGAAGGGCCATACAAGGATCCTCTAAGGGGTCTTGGCTTTTCCAGCTGGAGCAGAGGAGCCCCAGGGCAGAGCTCAGCGGGGGCTGCAGCTCCTCCCGAGGGGCAGCTCCGACCTCTGCTCTGGGGGAGCAGGGCCAGGACCCAGGGAAGGGCTGGAGCTGGGCCAGGGCAGGCTCAGGTTGGATCTCAGCACAAGGTTCTTCCCCCACAGGGTGGTTGGCACTGCCCAGGCTCCCCAGGGCAGTGGGCACGGCCCCAAGGGTGCCAGAGCTCCAGGAGCGTTTGGACAACGCTCTCAGGGCCAGGGGGAGTGTTGGGGTGTCCTGGGCAGGGCCAGGGCTTGGATTTGGATGATCCTCGTGGGTCCCTCCCAACGCAGAATATTCTGTGATTCTGTAATTTCTCCTTCCTTTATGCTATTTTCTGTCAGTGTGGTGGACCACTCAGGGTGATCCTCTGGCTCCCTGCAGAGTCAACAGACAGGAGCTACTGCTGGTTCAGGCTGCCAGAATTGCCCTTTGTGGACAGGGCTGTCTGCCTTTCCCTCAGAGGTGCCTGCACTCTCTGGATAAAATACTTGTGCCTGTGGAGAGGGGCTCTTCATCAGGATCTGGAGTGACAGGACAAGGGGAAATGGCTTCGCACTGAAAGACAGCAGGGTGAGATGGGATATTAGGAAGAAATTGTTCCCTGTGAGGGTGGGGAGTCCCTGGCACAGGCTGCCCAGAGAAGTTTTGGTGGCCCCTGGATCCCTGGAAGTGTCCAAGGCCAGGTTGGACGGGGCTTGGAGCAACCTGGGCTGGTGGAAGGTGTCCCTGCCCATGACAGAAGCTGGAATGGGATGATCTTTCAGGTCCCTTCCAACTCAAACCATTCTGTGATTCTGTGTTTCTGTTACATGCAGAACAGGCATCTACTTCTGCAGGGATGTATAATCTGAACATTGGGGAATTGTCTTTAAACAAAAATGAAACTTCTTCACTTAGTCACGAGGCATAATTTGGATTCAGACCTTTCCAGCAGAACTGTTGGAGACACCCAGGAGTTTCCAAGGAACCCCAGGACACACCTTTGCACCACCCCGGTCACCTTTACCACCAGTGCAGAAGTAAAGAGATGAAAAGAAGCAATTTTGTGTGTCTCCTCTCTAAAAACAAATAGCATTAGGTCTGCCTACTCCGTCATTTGGGCTTGGAGTTCAGTGCAAATCAGCTGAGCAGCACATGAAGAGTAAGTTCTTCGTTTTGCTCTGAACAGCATCACTCAGAGGCTGTTTTTAAAGTGGCCAACCACTGGGAAATGAAGAGCTCAGCAGTGGCTGTGGAAGAGGTTGTACAAGCTAGTGATCTGAACTGCAGAATGGTCTTGATCAGAACACTGGTTTCCTAAAGAAAATACAATGGGATGCAATGTAATTCTTGCTATATTGAATTAAAAATAACCTGCAGCACCGAAAGCAGGGTTTTGTTTATTAATCTTGGATTTGACAGCCTCCCCTGTTGAAAGAGCTCCTAAGTGGAACAGGGAAATTTCATACAGTTCCTAAGACATAACTTGCTGAAAAAAAACCCAAAAAATTCACTTGCAAGCTACCAAAAAAGAAAAAGCTTAACAGAACAACAAGAAAAAAAATTGAGTGCATATCTATTTTATGTTTATCCTATACACAAAAATAATTAAAAAATATTATTATAACTAAAACCCACCATTTATTTCATCAAAGAACTGTTATTTTATAAGGCCTAACTCGGGCCTGAAAAGATGGATCTTAATAATACACTTTTAATGGAGAACTAACACTGCCAAGTAACAAAAATAAAGACATTGTGGCACTTCTAAAGCTCACATAAACGTGTGTATGTCCTATGTAGGGTGTTATTACACTCTGGGGATTGGAATGCTTCCTAGTATGTGAAATTCCAGCCCGTTTTAGGGACAGAAAAAGCCGTGTGTGTCAGACTGGTGGTAGCCTGTGATTGTGTAGGTCACTTTGTATTTTCTTTTCTGCAGGAGGTTTCCCCACCCTGCTCTTTGGCAGTGCCTAAATTTATTGCCTGAAATGAAATGCTCGATTCTTAAAAAGCGCTTCATATGTTGCAAATTAACACGTGCAGTAACTGGAGCTCTTGGAGCTGCTTTTCATTTTTAGTAAAGCTGTACCTGCTCTGTTTACACCCCTTTTAAAACCTGGGGGGTCCCAAGGGAGCCTAAAATATGACACCACTTTGCTGAGCCATGGAAGTGCTACCTGGAGGATCTCCAGGAATTGCCTTCCTGGGCAGCTGGGTGTGAATAAATCAGTGTAAAGAGGATGCAAAGCAGGGTATGAGACCCCACAAAAGGGGTGAGCAGGGAGGAGTTTAAATTGCAACATTTTCTGTCCAGCTCTCCCTTCTCACTTTGTTTCCTGGCCATATATTCTGTCATCTGGGAGAGGGTGTAAAATTTTAGGAGCACACTGAACCCTTTAGACATCCACAGCTAAGTAGAAGAAATGTGCTGGTCTGGTAGGACTTTCCCCAGATACACTTTGCCTGTAATTGCCCTGCATTAAATCTCAAAACATAACTGGCATTCCCATGAATACCAAAAAAAATACCATTAGAATGAAATTAAAGGGTTATTTTCGGAGGGATTAGCAACCCAGTTTTCTTTAACAATAACAGCATTTTTAGAGCTAAACCCACCAGGAAATACAGCCTGAGGGCCCACCTTAAATTAAATAAAGCCTGAAAAGTTTAAATTAAAGCTGTCATTTACCTTGCTGTTGTTGCATAAATAATGCAGATTGTCTCAAGTGGTATCAAAATGAGTTTCTTTAAATATATTATGCAGGTACAGCCGTTACATTTCTCCCAGGTGCATAAATCTAATGAGACCTTTTGTGCCCCCCCAGAGTCAATCTTTCACCTGAATGTAAAAATAGTGCTTCCTGCTATTTATTGCTCTTGAGTCAGACCAAAAGATTCACGTTGGTATAGGGGTTTTTATATATATTTATTTATATACATTTTATATATAATTATACATATATATATATATATATATATAAAAATCTGGAGGTTGCACGTGCCACACTGTTATTTATTGTTCCGTTTACCATTCTTGACGTATTTTATCAAATTAAGCACAAACAAGTCCATCAGAATTCCTGGCGTGCATTTAGGGAGAAATCCACTCCTGTGAAAATGCCCTCAGGAGGACCTGGGTGCTGCTGGAACAACATTTAAATCCATGGATTGTCCAGCGATCTCGGAATACACTCAACCATGGGACTCCACCGTGCCCATGGGTGGGACTGTACAGAGGTAGCTCGGAATAACCACATTTACTGGTAGATAATCCATTTTTCTTTTAAAGGCAGGCTGGAGTGAAACACGGAGTCTTTTTCAGGTTTCACTTGCAGTGTGATGGTTTCACTGAAGAGGTATTTTGACAGTGGACTGCAGCGAAAGCACAGCAGAAGCTTTCCAAAATCGGCTTGGCTGATCACAGGAGTTTTAAAGAGACACCAGAAATAATCAGTTGCCCTTAAGATTTAATAATGTGCAAAATGTTGATTTAAGTGCTACCAATTGTTGCTCGAGAACCATTTGAGAGTGAAATTATCACCTAATACATCTTTTGTGCTGGCTCTTTCGGGAAACACCGGGGTTTTTGCGTGAATTTTCATCAAAGGGCCTCTGTACTAGCTGGGTTGAGCATGTCTAACGCAGAGAAGGAGTTTTCAGAGTCCAGGGTGACCTCAAGTTTTCTTGTGTTTTTTTTTGTTTGTTTGGTTGGTTGGTTGGTTTGTTTTGTTTTGTTTGTTTGTTGGGGTTTTTTTTTGTTTGGTTGGTTGGTGTTTTTTTTGTTGTTGTTGTTTTTTGGGGGGGGGTTTGTTTGTTTTGTTTTGTTTGGGTTTTTTTTTGTTTTAGTTTTTTTTTTCCTTTTTTTGTTTTGTTTTTTTTTGGTTTGGTCGGGTTTTTTTGTTTTTTTTTTTTTTTTCTTTTCCCCTTGATGTAAAGTCTTCTAAGGTGTAGCTATTTTGTGCTCTCCAAGCCAGCAAATCGGAATGGGCAGCACTTGAGGTACCTGGCGCAGTCTGGATGTGTGACAGCTGCTGTGCCCAGGCACTGAGGAGGGTACATTCATCCATGGGGAGCCCTGAATTCCCAGCACAGCAGAGCCATCCTGCTCCCAGGATCCAGGCTGGCGGGATTTGAGCTGCGTGAGGCACCTCTGTGTCATGCTCCAGTCTGTGGTTGGGTACTGGTGGACCAAGTCGGGGCATTTGCAAACCTTCAGAGAATCCCAGAATCACAGAATTGTCAGGGTTGGAAGGCACCTCTGGATATCATCCAGTCCAGCTCCCCTGCCAAGGCAGGGTCACCTGGAGCAGGAGACACAGGAACATGCCCGGGTGGGTTTGGAATGTCAAAAGCTTGAGGAAGCTTAAACATGAGGATGAACTTCTTTCCGTGGAGGGTGGAGAGCACTGGAACAGCTGCCCAGAGAGGGAGAGTCCACACCCTCACTGGGCAGCTATTCCAGTGCCCTTCACCCTCCAGGGAAGTAAGTTCTCCCTCATGTTGAGGTGCAACTTCTTGTTTTTTTGGTTTATGGCCATTGCTCCCCGTCCTGGCGCTGGGCACCACCGAGAAGAGCCTGGCACCATCCTCCTGACACCCACCTTGTGGGTGTCCAGCTTGTGGATAAACAGGGCTGAGCTGCAGTAATCACCCCGACATCACTTGTTTTTCAAGGGCATGGCTTTTTCCAACCCCCGGAGCACAACCCTGCGGCGGGGGCGCGGTGCCATCCCTTCCACATCTGGTGGTGCACCACCGGCATGCAGCCCTGGTATTCCTGGGAAACCTCAGCCCAGACTAAACAACAGGCATGGCCCAAACCCCACTGCAGTCCATGGGACTCTCTCCTCAGTCTCCAGCAGGGCTTGAGTCAGCCCCTACGTCAGTCCAGGGAGATCTGTCTCTAAAGCATGACTTTCCTGATGCCCTTATTGGAGCTGCCCGTGTAAAGTGACATTTTACTCATAATCTTGGGTAAAAAGACATCAGTTGTCTCAGACTGATAATCCTTTTTCCCAGTGACTGGGTGGCTGGTGGAGTGGCTGACAACCAGACTGGAAAAACTGCAAACTCAGGATCTTCTCCGTGTGTGTGACTACTCCAAGAAGTCCCTGTTTGCTCTGAAAATGCACCAGCTGAACACCAGCACTTATGTGTGTGTGTGTGTGTGTGTGTGTGCGCATGGTTTGGCTCCACCCGTGAGGCAAACACGTTGCCAAGGAGAAAAAAAAAACTCGGCTCACTAATACTGTAACTACTTTTTTTTTTTTTTTTTGGGTGTGGGTTTTTTTGGGGGGGGGGG
>VXAY01003686.1:95201-112779 GCA_013399855.1 Oxyruncus cristatus | reverse complement strand
AGAAAAAAAAAACTCCGCGCCCAAATATTGTAATTTTTTTTTTTTTTTTTTTTGGGTTGTGCAGCTTTTTGGGGGGTGCTGGGCTGGCAGATGCTGGCTAAGGAGCTCTCCACTCTGGGATAATGGGCTCATTCAGAATTGGCACGGATACGTTTTGGATGGGCCACCGAATTTCAAGCAAAGTAAAATATAAAACCGGTCTTCAAATGATGACAGAGGACCCCACAAGAGCTGTGATCGCTGTCATTTTTTAGGCCTGTCGGTATCATGACTTCTTTATTTCCAGTAGAGGATTTACTGTGTCTGGAGCATTTAGAGCTGGGGGTTGTGGTGTCCCCCCACGCTGCCGTGGCACAGTCAGATTGTCCCTGACTCCTCTCCCCCTTCATTAGTAGGTGTTTTATTTTGATCAGGGCAACATCAGTGGGGCTGTTCAGCATTTAAAGTTTGGAAACAGCTTTTTAAGACAAAACAGAAGGTGAGAAAAGGGGCTGATCGTTGGCTTTACCATTTTTTGCACCCGTCAGCCTCACGGCCTGATAAAGTTAATCATGAAAATCAGCAGACATTCCACAGACACAGGGGATTATGGTTTCCATACAGGATGTCACTTCTGTTTATGCCTGGCATACTCCTTTGCTAACTTTCTATATGATCCCTGCCCACAAAAGAAGGCACATGTGGTTTGGGAAGAGCCCCGTCTCCCTGTATTTCATATTTCACATTTCACGAAACCACAAATACAACAGTCTTACAAGCTCTTGAAATGAAATACAATTTGAGAAATGTAATCCATTACCATCATAATAGAATTTCTATAAAAATAATAAAAGAAAAACAAGAGAAAATAGGTCCTGAAAGTTATAGGCCAACTGGGAAGTCGTTGTGGCTTTGGCCTAGCTATCACCATGTCAGACTTCAGCCTTCTCCCAGGCAGCAATCTAATTGTAAATTATGTATATATACAGAACATCATTTCTTAGCTTTGGCTTTCCGTGACCCCCTTCCCTTCTTTCCCTTTCTTCACTCCAACCTGACACGTAAGAAATATCGAAGTGTTTGCACTAATGGAGAAATGACAACGTGCAGTCAAACTTAAACCAGCTGTTTCCCCACACTGTGAACACAAAGAGCCAGGCTGGTAATATTTATAGCTTGACTGGCCTCTAGTGAGCCAGATGCTGACTGCCTTAATTTGCCGTGATGGCCTTAAGGCTTGCAGCAGCTGTGGGCTGCGGGGTAGCCGGGGAAAGCGAAGGGGAAAAGAAAAGAAAAAGAAAAGATTGATTCAGTGAAAGTTGTTGTTTGATTGGAAATGAATGGTTGCTGCGTGAACAGCTCGATAAATGTGCACCTCCCGTCTGGGTTGCGGAGAGCCAAGGACATTGTGCGTGTTGGCGTGTGGCGGTGGCTTTCTTCTTTCACTGGACAAGGGAACCAGAGGCACCTCTAGGTGACATCTCTGAGTGACCCCCCGTGTAACCCAGAGCACCTCCCGAGCGCAGGGCACCCCACACAGTGGTTAATCCCCGTGTTTTGGGTGCTGCAGGGCTGTGTTTGCGTGGGGTTGCCCCAGGCCCAGCCTCTCCGTGGCCATGGTCTGGTGGGGCTGCCGAACCATTTTGGTTGCCCCTGCATAGCCCCATGTGGAGCTGTGCTCTGCCATGACTGAGTGGTCCTGGAAGGACTTGGTTTTTCCCAGAATCCCAGAGTCATTTGTGTTGGTAAAGACCTTTGAGATCACAGAGTCCACCCTGTGCCCCATCCCCACCTTGTCCCCCAGCCCAGAGCACTGAGTGCCACGGCCAGGCCTTCCTTGGACACCTCCAGGGCTGGGCACTCCAAACCTCCCTGGGTAGCCCCTGCCAATATCTAATGCCAGTATCTAATTACCCTGTCTGCAAAGAATTTATATATCTTGTTTAACTTTATTTTCNGGACACCTCCAGGGATGGGCACTCCAAACCTCCCTGGGCAGCTCCTGCTACTATCTAATGCCAGTATCTAATCATCTTGTCTGCAAAGAATTTATGTATCTTGTTTAACTTTATTTTTTTCTTTTCTTTTGTCTTCTTGGTCCTGCTTTTGACGCCTCATAGCAAATACAAACAGCCTGTCACTGGGGCTTCAGCATCACTTTAAGCCACTGGTGTGCATCCTCAGGGGCTTCCCTCCCTTCCACACACCTCAGCAGCTTTTTCCCACCCTGGCCATCCCCTGTCTTGAGGGCAACCATGCCCTTCCCACAGCCACCACACAGGGGCAGGGGAGTGACTCAGGTTTTATGTAAGCACTGAGTTACTTACCCACCCACCCATCTCTTTACTTACTGAAGCACTTGCTGGGGAAGCAGCTCCCCAGCCCGGTTCACTGAGCAGTAGGGCAGGAGCCTGTGTGGGCACAGGCGTTTTTAGGGGGCATTTTTAAGGGCAGGTGCCTGCCCAGGAGCAGAGGGTCTGGTGCACGTGCAGGGCTCTGCCTGGGGTGTGCACAGAAGATGCCGAGCAGCCGTGTCCGGGTGTGGGGGGATGAGTGTGTGTGGTGGAAACTGAGCTGCCAGAGCAGCTGGGGAGAGTCCAGAGGAGGCCACCAGGATGGTCAGAGGGCTGGAGCAGCTCTGCTGGGAGGAAAGGCTGGGAGAGCTGGGATTGTTCAGCTGGAGAAAAAAAGCTTTGGGGTGACCTGATTGTGGCCTTGCAGGACTTGAAAGAGCTACGAGAAAGGTGGAGAGAGACTGTTTCCAAGGGCTGGAGTGACAGGACAAGGGGGAATGGATTCAAACTGAAAAATAGTAGGGTTAGATGGGACATGGGGAAGAAATTCTTCCCTGTGAGGGTGGGGAGGCCCTGGCACAGGTTGCCCAGAGAAGCTGTGGCTGCCCCTGGATCCCTGGAAGTGTCCAAGGCCAGGTTGGACGGTGCTTGGAGCAACCTGGGCTAGTGGAAGGTGTCCCTGCCGGTGGCAGGGGGGGGGACTGGATGATCTTTAAGGTCCCTTCCAACCCAACATTTCTATGATTCTGTGATTCTATGGCAAGTGTTGGGGTCTTTGATATCCCCTCTGGAAACTCCTTTCAGAGTCTCGCTTAGTACTCACGGAGATCACCCTCGGTGCCAGGGAAGCAGCTCCAGGGGCTTTGCAAAGCTGCTGGTGCAGCCCTGCTCCTGCCCCAGTGGCTGGGAAGCACAGGCTCCTTCTCCCCAGGGAGGGTTGGGTTGTCCCCAGTGTAAGTGAGAAATCTCTGCTTATCTCTAAGTAAGAAATCTCAGGGAAGTTTTGGGCTTTTTCTTCATAGACCACTTTTTAAGTGACAGACCATTTTGAGGAGGAAGCACTGACCAAATCCACCACAGCCTGAGTAGCTGCAGGGAGTGGAGATGAGCCTGAACGTGCTTGGCAATCCCCTCTGACCTTTACAGGATGTCATTTTTGCTAAATATAAATCCGAATATGTTGGCCCAAATCATGGGAAGGAGCTGGTTTGTGGAACTCTCCCTCTTGCACATAAGGACGAGGTGGGGGCATCACAGCCCTGCTGGGGTCATTCCCCTTTTTCTCAGATCGCTGAGAAATTGCAAAATGACAGAGAAGAGATGAGGAGATGAATCTTTATCCTGTAGGAAAGTGTCAGGGTTTGTTTGCCAGATCCTCCGAGAAGGAGAGTTCTGGTAACTCAGCCCGTCCTCTGACCTCACCAGCCATGGAGATCACGCATGGAAAGCTCTTCAAAAATATCCTTACACTTCTCTACCCTCCTGAGACCCCTTTTCTGTAAGTAAGAAAGTTATCCAAGCTTGGATTGTTAAATAAACTTGTAAAGACATGTAGATATTTGGACAATTTTTTTTTTTTTCCATTTATTTCCTGGTGAACTTCAGAAATATTAAAGAGAGGATTTTGCATTATGGGAATGTCACAGAGATCATGCAGAATTTTGCTGATTCTTAATCTGTATTTCTCTGACACCTTGCATTTTAACGCAACACAGGTGTTCTCTGTCACATGGGGAAAATAGTAGCACAGTGAAGAGGAAAAAATGTGTTTCATACACTTATTTATGAACTTATATCTGCTTTCATCAGAGTCGGTGGCTGGCAAAACTCCAATCAGCTTCAGTAGGAGTGAGTGGTAAATTTAACCATCAAATCAGCTCAATTTTAAGTAACCCTGCATAAAGGTGAGGCTTCCAGGTCCAAGGCCCTGTGGGGAAATACTTTCTCAACAGGCATTTATCAGCAATCAGAGCTGAGTCAGCTCAGGCCTGGACTGTTCTTGGGCGCCGCGATCATCTGAAGTCTTCCCTCTTTTTCAGTTTTTAATTTTTTGCCGTGTAAATTCCAGCTGTAACACAGTATATTTACTTACAAAGGGTAAAACCAACATGCAGCTACAAAGAAAAACATCTTGGGTGTCATTTTCAGACCTGGAACTGAGGATGAATCACTGCAAAGCTGCACCTTTTGCACTGGGCACGCTTTCCAAAGGCTGCTTTTCCACCCTGGTGGCTCAGAAATAAAGCAGACTCACAGAAAGTCCTAAAAAAACCCCCAAAACCCTTTTGCAGACAATCACTCTCTTGTTGTTCTGAGCACTCGAAATACCATTTTCTGGTGTCTGTTTGCATTTTCAGTCCTGCTTTCTGCACTGTGGAAGCCCGTTCCAGGCAGTTGAATTGAGCCCTGGCTCGGTGGTTTTGAGCCCACACTCCGTTTGAAGTATCTGAGCAGTCCTGTCAGTCCCGTGGAGCTGCTTAAATGCTCGAAGTTAAGCTTGGTTTGAGGAGATCTGATGAATGGGAGATTTGCTTGTCCGCCCAGTGAGCTCACCGGACAAAGCTCTTGACCATCTGCTTCTGGATCTTGATGAAAAGTTATGACTTATTTATGATCTTCTCCCCCACCCCTGTGTGTTTATATTCCGATCAGAAAACCGTCTCAGAAGCCCTGTCAGGTTGCCAGAAGCTGTGTGCTACTGGATCTTTCACATCATTTGCTGCTCAGTGTTTACAGGAGTGTTTTTCATGCGCAGTTGCCCGTAGAAGTGGTTGTACAGTGGGCTGTGCCGATGGGATATTTCACATCAGCAGAAAGACTTTGGGGTCCCTGTACCCCAAATTCCCTTATTTAGAAAAAAACCAAACCAAACCAAAACAAAACAAAACCCACAACGAACAAAAAACTGTGCCAGTGAGACTAAAGGATGCTCCAAATACCCACACAAAACATCCCCAAAAAGTCAGTGAATGGGCCAAATAGTTCTCTGTAACATAATTGCTTTTGGGACTCATGGTGCACATCTGCACAGGTCTAAGGGCAGGAGGAGGAGGAGGATGTTTCAAAATACACATAATTTAGTGTGCAGGCTCACTTATGCATACAGGCCATTTGTGTTTATTAAAGTAAATAGGAAAATCCAACGTTTTGGTCCCAAGGAATCATCGCAAAAGCTCTTTTTCAACGTTTATGGCCAAAAGAAAAACGTTGCTTCATTTTGCTCAGCTCTGCTTAGACAGAAATAGCTGCAGCCCAGGATTATGACTGGTGGTGTGTAGTAAGAGAGCAAAATTAACCCTGGGAGAGTAGTGCCCAAGTGCTCTGGTTCTGAGAGGAGAGGCAGAATTCCCCACCTCTCAAGGACAGGTGCTGACTGTATCTTCCTCGTGGTTGTTATTCAGTCCTGTGGCTGACAAAGCTGTTTCAGGGCCTTTAAACAAGGCACATTTCATATGGAATATGAATGTAGTTTTCTTTTTTTTTTAAAAAAAGCCATCAGCATTTAAATTTTCTTTAATATATATATTAGCATGGTAAAATTAGTAGAAACACTGCATAGAAAAAGCCTGATCTATATAAAATGTACTTTTAGTATCTAAGATTTGCAGGAAGTCTTGTCACCTTTCCAAGTACTGGTTACTTTTTTTTAAAAGAGGGAGAATTATAATAACATTAATTCCAGAGCCATGGTAGTGCTGAGCAGTCAGCTGAGTCACTTGGGAGTGGGATAAAATATCTGCCACATCCTTTTGTTGTATGTTGGGCAGACATTGGTCCAAACTATAAATTATTTTTCCTTTGGGAAGACACTCATATCCTGCCCACTGATGGGTTCACGGTGATGTTGCTGCCCAACTCTTGCAAGGATTTCCAATGGAATTTCCAAGCTGGGAAAAGCAAGAGGATCTGGGTTAAGCACATTTTGGGGAGCAGATCATGAAAAACACTTCCAGCAGTCTGGGTCTTGGAGGGTCTCTTGGTTCTCTAGACTGAAGATTAATTGGAAGCAAATGAAGCATCACAAGCTGATTTAGAGTCCAGAGGAGGCCACTGAATTAATCCCAGGGCTGGAGCACCTCTGCTATGGAGACAGAGCGAGAGATTTGGGATTGTTCAGTCTGGAGAAGGCTCCAGGGAGACCTTGGAGCACCTTCCAGAGCCTAAAGGGGCTACAAGGAAGTTGGAAAGGGACTTTTCTATCGGGTCTGGAGTGACAGGACAAGGGGGAATGGCCTTGAGCTGAAGGAGGGTGGGGTTAGATTAGATATTAGGAAGAAATTCTTCCCTGTGAGGGTGGGAAGGCCCTGGCACAGACTGCCCAGAGAAGCTGTGACTGCCCCTGGATCCCTGGAAGTGTCCAAGGCCAGGTTGGATGGGGCTTGGAGCAACCTGGGCTGGTGGAAGGTGTCCCTGCCCATGGCAGGGGTTTGGAGTGACATGATAAGGTCTCTTCCAACCCCAACCATTCCATGATTCTGTGATTCTGTTATTCTGTGATTCTGTGACTTTCTGCTAGTTCAGTAAGCCCATGGTACAGTATCAGGAGTTAAATGGTAGGACTAAAAGAAAGCTTGTTAGTGATGAAGTATCACTAAAAAACCCCAAACCCAGCTAACACCCTCCTTCCCTTGCCAAGCAACCCCTTTCCGTTTCAAGGTATTCCCCACGGCTGTGTTCTTTGTTTTGATTTTCGTAGCAATTTTTCTCTCTCTGATGAAACACGTTGTAGACATTAAATTAAGGGACAAATATGTCTGTGTCTGCCAGAAAGAAAACTGTGATGCAATTAAAATGCCATTAGGGAAACCCCCTGCGGGATGTTAAACCTAAAGGCTCTATTCAGAAGGCAAAGCCAAAATTAAAGAGGTGTCTGGTTGCAGATCCTCTGCAGATTTCCATTCCTTGACTGCAGTGCCATGGAGACTGTGCTAGTCAGGAGCTGAAAGGTTTTTCCAGCCGTGCGTGTGGCATTTGGAATCGTGGCTCGGGCAGATGCCCCTTTTCTGGGAGCCACGCGTGGAAAAGTGTAACATCGCCTGACATAAAGCGCAGCTGAGCCTGGCCCACGCGGAACAACGGTGGCAGCGGAGATGGGAAGCTGTCCAAGCCTTGGACTGCTTGGACAACGGCAACTTATAATAGTTTTCCCTCAGAAAATTGGCATTAAGTGCAGCTCTGTGTTTGCTGAGTTGCCTGTGAGGTGTTTGGAGGCTCATGGACAAGACTCCGCTCCGGGTTGGCCTCTGGAAGTAAATCATTAGTGTTTGTAGTTTTGGAGACATGTAAGAGCCCGATCTTTTGGGAATAACAATAGGTATGTGGTCCATTGAATGAAGGAATCAGCAGAGTCACTGGGTGGCAGATGCT
Organism: Oxyruncus cristatus; assembly: GCA_013399855.1. Classification (NCBI taxonomy): domain Eukaryota; kingdom Metazoa; phylum Chordata; class Aves; order Passeriformes; family Cotingidae; genus Oxyruncus; species Oxyruncus cristatus. The sequence continues at coordinate 105,139 of VXAY01003686.1, read as the reverse complement.
GAGTTTTCCAGTGACAACCCAACCCCGGTGCTCAAGTCCTATTTTTCCATTTCGTTCTTTGCTAACAGCATTAATAGGGATTGAAATAATAATAGGAGGACACCTTTCTTCTCTGTCTAGGAATTCTCCTGATGACTGCAGCGTGGCAAAAGGAGGGAAGATGGTCAGCAGCTCAGACGGTGTTGGGATGAACTATGGAAACTACATGGAAGAGAAGCACGTTCCACCCCCAAACATGACCACCAACGAACGAAGAGTCATCGTGCCGGCAGGTTAGACCCTCTGCTTGAAAATTTCTGGCTGAAAAAATTTCATTTCCCTCAAATTTACTAAAATTATTTAAGGAGATTTGGACAACAGTGGTGATCAGGAAGAAAAGAGCAGTAATTTCCCCGGGGTTACGGAGAGAATGAGAGAGAAATATCTCAGTAAAGCCACCTCCTCAACTTGTTCTCATTTCAGCAGCAGGACTGGCTGATGAAAGGCACTCAGATCTTGTCTGACTTCTCTAGCTCCTTTTGGAGGATTTCACCCTAAAGTGGGCAAAAGAAATGCACTTGTATTTCCTGGAACACGGACTAGCTGGGGGCAGAGTGTGTGGGAGAAAGGATCACTGTAGCACATGAAATCCAAGTACCAAACCACCCTCAGCACGCGAAAAAGCGCAATCTAGCAGGGCATCCAAAGCCTTTATCTGGGTTATCCCCCGAGTCTGAGCAGTGTAAAGCATTTTAATAAGCAAACTGACAACTCCACTGCAATGTAAGAGCCCAGTTGAGAAATTCCTGGTTAGCCTTGGCAGGCTTGGCTGTGGGATCCAGCAGTTAATGGACCAAGAAGGCACATTCACTTCTTGCCCTCCAAAAACACCTCTACTGGAAGATTGGTTTGCAAAATAATTAGCAGACCCATTTCCAAAATCAGAGGCCATCGTGGCGTATGTGGGTGTCGATAAACCACGGGATACACACAGGATGAACACAACACCTGCAAGCGGGAGGGAATGTTTTGCTGCTGGTGCCTCCCCAGCAGAGATGTGCCTGTCTGAAATATTTCTGCCTCTGCTCTGTTGCTTAATATTCTTACAGTTTTTCAGTTGCTAAGATATGCAAGAGTACTGACTGTGGCCAATTTTGCAAGCTGTGATTATTTCAGTTATTTGTCAAGATAGGTGTGGACAAATCTGTTGCAGTGTCCTCTGCAATGGTACTGTCAATTCTGTCCTGAGGACAGAAGAGTGATGCGCTGAATAATGAGTGTCCTGCCAGCTGGAAGGAGACCACACTGAAATACATGACATTTAAATATTCTTCTAAAATATTTGTCTTCCTGGTGTTTGGCACTTTTTGGTCTTTTAGTAACCCTTAGCTCAGCAAGGTGTTTTTTCCTTGGTGTATTCCCGGGGGTGTGTTTCGAGGTGGATTTCAGTGACGTTCAAGGAATGTCACAGTCACTATTTCGAGGTCACTGGAAGAAATTAATGGGTAAAAATCAGTAGGTTTTGATTGCTCCATAGGCAGTGTGCGGTTCATGTGGCAACATTCATAAAGGAAAAAGAAAAAGTCGTATTTCAGCTGTGGCAACTTTCTTATTCTAGTTATCGTAAATAAGAAGAGTTTAAAAATTGTGGGCGTGATCAAAACGTTTTGATAAGCCTCCTGGTGTTTGGTTGTTTACTTCAAACCAAACTGAAGTAGTTGTGTCAGAGTGCTCTGCTGTCGGTGTGGGCAATCCCATCCACACCCCAGATTTACCACCAGACTTGCCTCCCTCTGGTTTGCTACATATTTCATACCAGGTGGAGGCGTTCTTTTAAGTGGTTTTTTTTTTTGTGAAATTCAGAGAATGGAGAAGCCCAAGGCTTAAAAGAAGCATCAGAAAAAGGGAGGCATTAAGGATGAAGGATTGGGAGTAAGCAACAGCATGAAAGTCTCTCAGTATTCCCTATGGAAAGAGGTCTCCACTTCTTTCAGACCAACCTGAACAGTCAAAAGAGAGGGAATGGCACTGAAGTTAAGCCATAGAAAAGCTATTTAAGTTGTCATCCAAGTCCAAGCCTTTCTAGTGACTTTCATGGCGTGCACAGCAGCCAGTCAACCTCCATGTGCTCCATTCTCAGTCTTCAGGATATCACAGAATCACAGAGTCCTTTAGGTGGGAAGGCAGAAACGCTTGAAGAATTCGTTTCCCCTTGGCTTTAATACTTATCTCTGCAAAAAGTGTGTATGGTTCATGGTAGGAGCTGTCTCCTGTTGTGGGGATGTGCACTAAAGGTCCTGAGGGATCTTCATGATGTCGGGTCTTACTCAAGAAAAGGAAAATGGAAGAGAAATGGAAAAGGAGGAGTTTAGAGGAAAAAAAGAAGTTAAAATTAAGGATTCATTCAAAAACATTTTGCTACAAATCTGGACTAGTTCTTGGGGTTTTTTCCCCCCGGATGGTTTTGCCAATTCTACAGGTATTAAGTAAAAACCCAGGCAGGTGTTGCAATGTATTCCAGTGCAACACAACATCTAGGAAAGAAAATGCGGAATGTTTTAGTATTACCCACTCTAGTTTATGAAATAACTGGTCAAATCCGTGAGTGCTGATTTAACCTACACCCAAGAAAGAGTAGACCTGAACATGAGTGAAAATTTCACTTGAATAAAGACACAGATTCAACAGAGAGCTTTGGAAATTGTTCAGCTACGAGTTGCAGAGCTGTTGTTGGGTCAGAAACCTCTGTTAATCTGTGGGTAAAACTTATGAGACAGAAGAACTAAATGAGAGAAGGAGCTCATTCAGCAGCAGAGGGTTTGTTAGCACTCAGCTCACAGCTCTTCCCTGACAGTTTTCCACAGTTATTCTCCTTTGAGACTGGAATGGGCAGAAAAGGAGTTACGGCCTCCCAGACGTGGATATCCTGTTGTTCCAGAGCAATCAGTTAATCAGTGGATAAAACTAATGGCACAGAAGAAATAAATGAGAGAATGAGCTCAGGGATTGTTGTTAGCACTCAGAGCTCACAGCTCTTCCCTAAAAGTTTTCCACAGTTACTCTCTCTTGCACTCCACACGCCTAATTAATTCCTCAAGTCAATAAACAGGGAATTAAGGTGCCTCCAGTTTGACTGTGCCTGCATTTGTTTTGCACTGGTCCAGTGCTTCAGCACTCCCCCTTCTTTGCCTAACTTTATGGTTTGTGCCACCCCCAGACCCCACGTTATGGAGCACAGACCACGTGCGCCAGTGGCTGGAGTGGGCGGTGAAGGAGTACGGGCTCCCGGACGTGGACATCTTGTTGTTCCAGAACATCGACGGGAAGGAGCTCTGTAAAATGACCAAAGATGACTTCCAGAGGCTCACCCCCAGCTACAATGCAGACATCCTCCTGTCACACCTACACTACCTCAGAGAGAGTAAGCCCGTTCTCCGTCATCGTGGTAGAGCCCGCGGTCGGTCTGTGGCTGAGAGCAGTCCTAGATTTCATGGTGTGGATAACTTTGTGGATGACTTAACTGGGTTTGCAAATGTTGCTCTTCCTGAGAACACAGTAGGGAACCTGAGCCAAAGCCTTTTGAGTTTGATGGAAAAATTCCCATTGATTTCAGTTGGCTGTCGCTCATGTCCATCGAAGGAAAGAGTCAGGGAATCTTTCTGCATATCCATCTCAGAGGAAAATCAAGCTGAAATTCAGCATATTCATCAGCATGATGTAGGGAGAAAATCAGATGGGATTCAGTGCTAATGTTTTTTCTGGTCACATACTCCATTTTAATGATGAGGATGCTAAACAAGAGCGCAAACATTGATTCGTAAAGTGAATTCCAGGCATGATTCGAAGGACTGGCAGCAGTTTGCTGCACTCTGAATAGGAGCAGGGAGATTTAACTGAATTGAATTAAAATTCTGTAAATTCATGGGAAAAAAAAAAAAGGAACAGTCCCTGGTGTCCAAATGCAAACTGATTGTGGTGCACGGTTAGCATTTCAAAGGGAAAGAAGGGATGAGGGTTTTCACCTAAGCTTGAGGAAAATTTTAAGAAGTTAAAAGTTAAGATGGTTTTTAGAATAAAAGACAACAACCGGCATTGCAACACCAGTGCGGTGCAGTCTCCTCCACACGCACACTGTCAGGAAACCAGAAATTCAGAAATACTGTGCATTCATAATGTGGAATAAATCGAATAAATGAATGCCCCGGTCTCAGCTGTAGCAAACACACCGCCCTCCAAAGCGCAGGTTGGAACTCTGGGCAGACTCACATTCAGACAATCCTGTCAGGGGAAGAAAAATATGGTTTAAAAAAAGGTAATTCACAATTTTTTTTTTTACGTTTTGGTGTTGCTTTTTGTTTTGTTTTGTAGCTCCTCTTCCACATTTGACTTCAGATGATGTTGATAAGGCCTTACAAAACTCTCCACGGTTAATGCATGCTAGAAACACAGGTAATGCTGGCACTGCTCCCATTGCTATAGGTCATCTTGGAAAAGCCCAGGATTCCTCTTTATGGGTTGCTTGCTAAAAAACGGAAGTGGTAAATCCAGGAGGGAGACAAGTGGATCCTCTCCGGGCTGTGTGTGTGAGTTTTATGCACAGACACACGGAGAAAAGGTGGGATCCCACAGGGCCAAAAACGGTCTCCTTGCTGGTAATTTCTTGTGTCCTGCAAGAGAACGGGGGCCCTCACTCACGATAAACTGCAGGTTTGGGGCCTTTTATCCTTTTACCTGAGGACTTTTTTTTTTCTCATTCTGTCTCGTTGTGCTGTCAGCTCTACTCCACGGATCCCTAGAAAGCCCAAAAGTGCTTCAGCACTGGCCTGAGTGCTTCGGGCTCTGGTGAATGGGGATGTCTCCCCTCCCATGCAGCAAATATCGTATAGACCAATAAAATTGCTATTTAGGCAGTTAGCTCGTCTCATTTTCTAGCTATGTGGGGCTTGAGCTGGAAATTCCGCTAGGTTTGGTGTTGTAATCTCCACTAAGTCTGCTCTGGATGTAAAATGATTTTTGCTGATTTTTCACCCTTCTGTTGCTTTGGCCCAGAAAACTGTTGAGTGTAGGTAGGAGAACAGCACGTGCCTCAAAAGCATCTGTCTTTCAGGATGTGGCTTAAAATATTCATGAGAATAATTCAGAATACATTTTCTCTTTATCTCTAACAGTTGTGCAACAGAGGATGGCATGGAAATGTACACACAGTATGTTATACATGCTGCCTAAAGATGTTTGGAATATTGCATGATCATGCCTGAGGGTATTAGTTACCTACAGTGACCAGAAATAACAATTCCTTATGAGAAATGAAAAAGATAATACAAAGGATAATGCAAAAGAAAAAAAAAAAAAGAAAGAAAACAAGACTTGGATTGCAATGCTTCTCTCATATTTTATTTAGTTTTTCTCTGTGAGTGAGTTTCCCAGCGAAATTCACCGGGTTAAAGATCTCTCCCTGAGAACAGAGGTTTGCCACCAGTCACAGTGGCAAACACAAAGTCCTGCTGTGGGTCGTAGTCCTGCTACAAACCCCGCCCAAAGGCAACAAAAAAGAAAACTCCATTTATTTCCATGTGGTTTGGAATAAGCCTGAAGTCCTTTTTTAAAAGCAGGTGGACTTTTCTGTCTCTGGCTTTTGAGATCCTAATTTGCCAGGCGGTTTCCGCATACAGACATATCCAAGTGTTGTTCAGCAGTTCTGTGTGTTATCTTTTCCTGTATACGTGCACTGACAATGATATTTGGACATTCATTTCACCAAAATAAGTTTGTCTGCCTCTCTGTCATTGGGAGTGGGAGTAATTCCATGCTGACCATCAGCACGGGGAAAACTAGTGGCTCAATTTTCAGTGGATCACGAAAGAGTTATCAAAAAATGATTCTTGAAGTCAGCAGTAATTGCACAAATCCTTATGACCCTTTTCAAGTTCCTAGAGGGGGTCATGAGGAGCCCACTAGGGTTGTTGGAGCAATTTCAGTGCCTGAGATATGTGAGGGACTATTTTCTATATCGAGTTCAGTATTTTGAATTTTTCCGCTCCGTGAAGATAATGAAATTTCTGGGGGTCTGACCCAAAAGTCTCTGTTTGAAAAGACAAACCTGTTTGGGGAATGGCAAAGAAGTTTTGTTTCAGAAGGTGCAAAGCCTGGGTGGAGGTGGTTGTGGTGAAGGGAGAAGGGATTTCCTGAACTTCACTGGCCTTCCTGAAAACAGATTTTGTGGAGTTTTACCCGGTTATTTGAATGGACCTATGTGGGTGTAAAGACTTCCAGAATGAGCTTTTATGTATAACAGTCGTGAGAGGAACTAGTCAGACACAGGAGGGAAAATATCTGTGGGTTTAGGGGCTGTGGAAATGAATCTTTAGGTGTTATTTCATCTTCTTTCTCTTTAGGAGGTGCCACTTTTATTTTTCCAAATACATCAGTTTATCCAGAAGCAACACAAAGAATTACAACCAGACCAGGTATGAACAGTGACCACCTTTTGTATGCTGTGATCTTACTCTTTTCATCTCTTGGACTATCTCATTTTTTTTCTCCTTCAACTCTCTTTTCATAGATATTGGGCTCTATTTGGAATACACACACATTTTTTATATACCTGTATTATATATGTGTGTTTATATAATTGTGTGGAGTGAGTTGATTAAATAGAGCAGTTTAATAAGTCCTTTTCTTCCACGCATCTCTGCTTTTAAACAACTTTATTTACTGCCTAAAACACCAGAGGATGAGAAGACCTGAGCTCTGTTCGGTTTTTCTGCTGCATTGTCCCAGCACAGTCACTTTTCAATGTGCTTCAGTTCTCTGTCAAATGAGGCAGAAATTCCCTCTTTTTTGATCCAGTTTGGTGTTGGGGAAAAACACTCTAAAACTGCAGGATACATGTTTCTCCTGCTATCTGCTTTTTATTTATGTTTGAGGCAAGCAAACCCCGCAACATCTGATTGGGAGTTTAAGAGGCTTAAATAAATAAAATGAAAACATAAGAAAGTGCTTCTTGCTCAAATCTTTTAAGCCCATGAAAGTATTGTAGATGGGCTGGTTTGTGAAAAGCTAAAGGGAATAATTAAAGAAGGTGAGGACATGGCTAGGAAGCTGAAATTTTTCTTTCTATTACCATTCAACACAAAAAAAATGCTGGAAAAATGCCTAATCTGGACATTTGCTTTACTAATAACGAGTGCAAAGTACTGTGAGACATCAAGAAGAGTTGCAGCAAAATAGTAAATTTAAAGGAAATCCATTACTGAGCCAGGGACATAAACCCAAGTGTTCAGAGGGGACATGCACTTGAATGCACTAAGCTCTTGTGAAAAGATACATTTTTGCCTTAAAAACAGGGGGATTTGGATAGCAAATATTTTATCTATGCTCTAAGGTTTAAACAGGGTGGTGCATACAAGAAACTATTTTATACGCACTTGCGTACTTGCATGTAAGCATGTCTGTAGATTTGTTAATTGATAATTAAAGAAGATAAAGGCAGATGAAGAAACCACTGCCTGGCCATTGTGGGTTCAAATCCACCCCGCTCAGATTGTTGGAGAACAAGCTCTTCTGCTGCATTTATTCGTCCACCGTAGTGAATAAAAAGGCTTTGGGGTGAACCTGACTGTGGCCTTTCCATGCCTGCAGAGAGCCTCCAAGAAAGGTGGAGAGAGAGAGATTTCCAAGGGCCTGGAGTGACAGGACAAGGGGGAATGGCTTCAAACTGACAAAGAATAGGATTAGATGGGATATTAGGAAGAAATTTTTACTGTGAGGGTTGGGAGGCCCTGGCCCAGGTTGCCCAGAGAAGCTGTGGCTGCCCCTGGATCCCTGGAAGTGTCCAAGGCCAGGTTGGACGGGGCTTGGAGCAACCTGGGCTAGTGGAAGGTGTCCCTGCCCATGACAGGGGATTGGAAATGGATGATCTTTAAGGTCCCTTCCAACCCAATATTTCTATAATTCTCTAATTTTGTCATCACATAAAAGCAGAGGTTCCTCTAAAGGATCCCTGTGCAGGCACCCAGGAAGCTCACTAGAGAGAAGTGACTCAGCCATATGTTAACAGCTGAAAATACAAGTTGATAAATGAATACACAAGTTATTTGCATATCTTACTGGCTTCAGATTAGCCCTCTTCACTCATGAAAGAGCAACTCAACATGGTCATCTCTATTTCTGGCACAGTCACAGCCACTGGTCTAGTGAAAAAAAAGTGAACAAATGAAGAAACACGGTGGAGGATCACGTGGGAAATCTGACTGTGCCATAAAATAAACCGGCAGCGTGGCCTTGCGTGGAAGGCTGGTGAATCATCCCTTATCAGAAAGGCTGTTTGCAGAATTAGAAGGGGAAAGCCATGGGAATGTGGAAAAAACTTTCCAGCACGTTGAAAGACAGAAATGTTTGAAGCCGTTCAAATCAAGGTCGGGGGCTGAGGGAACACGATATAATTATCTTAATGAGGAGCTGTCCCAGGGTACCTGCTTTGGCTCAGGATTAGAAGAAAGAATATTCCCCCCAAAAAAACTCAGACATTTTCGCGAAGCATTAAAGCAGCTGTGTCCCTCATGGACACAGGTTATAGGAGCACCCTGGAGCTTTGAGTGGCACAGGGGAATGTTGACATGAATATGAGTAAGAAGACAAAGTATAGTTATAGAAACAGTTACCAACTCTGCTGTGTAAATCCTGGTGCCCAAAGCTCTCAGGAGTTCCCAAGGGACATGAACGTGTAACGTAAGACTAGAGGGTCCTGGGTGTCCTGCAGGAAATAGGCTGGAATAAGTCTATTTTATGGCATTTTCCACTGGACTTGAACAAAAACTGGACTTTTGACCCCACGAGAAGTTCCATGATTCCAATATTTGTTTCATTCTGGCTTTGATGGAAAAAGAAAACGCTATCTTTTTATGAAGGGAAAGTTTCTAAACAACATATTAGATATGGGGAGCTCCATCATTTCAGCATTTTTTTCTGAACCACATTTAAAATGACACTTATAAACCAAAATGCTGTATGTCAGCATCTTTCTGTGTTTACACAATTACTTGTGGGAATTGCAGTTTGGATGCAGGGTGTCTCTGTTCTTCTGTGCAGAGCAGTGTATCCGAACTAAACATTTGCTATGAAAAACTACCCTGTGCTTTTGGGAGCATTATTTTATTTCATCTTTTCCAGTTGGAAATGGGCATGCATCCTTATGGTCAGAATTTTTTTTACGCAGAAGGAAAAAAGCTTTCTGCAGAAATTCAGTTTTCTTTCACAAAACTGGTTTGTTGGCTCATCCTGTGGCTTTCCTTTTAGTTAAATGTCACGTTTCATCCAGACTGCAAGGAAGCTTTCCCATAACAAAGCACTGTTCATGTGAGAGCAATAGCAGGCCCTGGGGACAATCACTTGATGACATGAAAAAGGTCAAAAATAGGAGGGGGGAATAAATAATGCCCAGTGGGAATCAGCCAGATTCTAGGCCGCAGTTCTGGAGAAAGTAATTAAGCATTGTCATTGTTAAGGCACCACAATAGAACATGGGAAATGAGCAGGGCTTTGCCATGAGCTGCAGTGACAAAAGGAGAGAATTTCTTCAGTCACCTTTACAGCAGAACACGAAGTTTCAGAAAATAAGAAATGCAAGGAGGCCTGTTGGGAGCTCAGTGAGACCTGATGTGGGTTTGTCTACACGTCTCACCGAACAGGAGCATTCCCAGAAAAGATCTGTCCAAGATAAGCACACGTCGTTCTAATATCTCATGGACATGAACAGATCTTCTTATCTAGAGCAGCAACATGTTCATCAAGGCACGGCACTGAACCAAGAGTGAAGTTGGAATTTTGCACTATTTCAAGAAGGGCTGATAACTGGATTCTTTGTTCCATGGAGGGGGTGTAGTAAAAAAATCATCTTATGGTGTGTTGAGTTAAAAGGTAAAACATTTGGAAACCCAAAAATAGAGGAGAGGGAGAGG
>VXAY01003686.1:47947-66664 GCA_013399855.1 Oxyruncus cristatus | reverse complement strand
GGGGGGGGGGGGAGTGGGGGGTGGATTTGCGCAACTGGGAAAAACCTCGACTTTTCTTCATCTCTCATGAGGAAATTGAGAAGCTCCCTTGCCAAATATCTGTTGGGAGAATCAAGAGGAAGCAGAGGTGTTTATTCTCTGAAGGAAATGGGAGTGCTCGGCGGCCGCAGCGGTGACATTATCTGGGCGCGGGGCATGCACGGGGCCGTGCTGGGACTCTCATCCTGTTGCCTTGGAGGAGCAGGAAGCCCCTATCCCTGAGCCCTCTCTCCTGCTGGTGCCCAGGCTGCACTGAGCCTCAGGGAGGTCCTGAGGCCCGTGGGATTTTTTATTTTAACCTCTGCTTCAAAGACCGTGGGCTTTGCTGTGTGCTTGTGCATGTGTGTGTGACTTGCTTCTCATCCGTGCCCTCTTGTTCAGCTTTTCCTGTTGGTTGTTTGATTCCTATCTGGATTAAAAAAAAACCCCAAACAAACAGAAACACCAACCCAGAAATACCTCCCTGTGCATCTCATCCATCCCTGCTTCATCTTAATAGAAATGTCTCTCTGAATTTAGTGAACGGGGCTGGTCAGGCTGTTCTACCATCCACAGTTTAGGGATTATTGTTATTATTATAATTACTGTTATTGTTATCCTGCTTTTATCTTCTCAGGAACTGTATATGACTCCAGGAGTATATTATAGCCCATGACAAGTCTATAGTGCTTGTGGTTTGGCTTTCCTTTCCCAGAGGGAAAATTATTTGTGCAGTGTTGCGTGTGGATTTAGTGCTTTCAGGGTTTTTAGGACGCACTTTTTTTCTTTTTTTTTTCCCAATATCCTCATTCCTCTTTGTGTGTGGATTAGAGGGTGACAAGGGCTGAGACAGCCCAAAGCTCCTGTGGGCAGATGATTTCATGGCTCAGGACCAGCTTTCAAAGTTCCATTTTCCCCTGAATAGAAGAATATTAGATTTATGGGGGAAGTTACTGATGACAACTGCAAACTCTTCCAACCGCTGCCCTTGGCCAACCAGCACCACCTTCACCCTCCACTTTGGCACTGGGTCAGAAATTGTGCTTTTCCCTTCTTATACCTCCCCATCTGGTCTGAAGAAATACAAAGTTTATCTGTCACTGGGACACCTCAAAGATCTGTTAAACAAAATGTAAATGTTAAAGAAGAGACAGGCAACAATCTGGCACCTTTTGTTGGCCTAAAGTTCCTCTGGGAAATGTCAGTGCTCTGTCAGGACAAAATGGGAAAGGGGTGTAATTGCCCTCCTCTGGAATGGAGAACCAGAATGAAAAAGCCTCTGTGATGCTAGAGGTCGAGGACACATCATCAGATTGCTGCAATTTGTGTTTCATTTTTTTCCTGGGCCACCCCAACCTTTGAAGCACACAAAACAAACACAGAAATGGTGCCCTGGGATGGTGTGTGGTCTGCATCAGGTCACCAGGGAGGTGACAGCACAAGGGGGAATGGCTTCCAACTGACAGAGGGCAGGGTTAGGTTGGATATTAGGAAGAAATTCTTCCCTGTGAGGGTGGGGAGGCCCTGTCCAAGGTTGCCCAGAGAAGCTGTGGCTGCCCCTGGATCCCTGGAAGTGTCCAAGGCCAGGTTGGATAAGGCCTTGACTAACCTGGGATAGGGGAATGTGTCCCTGCCCATGGCAGGGGGTTGGAACTGGATGACCTTTAAGGTCCCTTCCAACCCAGGCCATTCTATGACTCTGTGATTCCGCCCCAGCTCACAAACGTGAGCACACAGGATGCCTTGCCCTCTGTCAGCTGGCCTGTGCCAGCTCCTACAGAGCCTTTCTAGGAGAACTGAACAGGCTTTTAAAGTGTCTGCCCATTTACACATAAAACCAAACTACATAATTGTAGCTCCTATCAAAGTCCAGGGAACATGCCCACAGAGCAGCATGACTTGGCCTTCAAACAGGAGCCCTCTCATAAAATTCAGCGATGCCACGAAGGCGAAGTCTGCAGTAAATAATTTATTTGACTTGGGAAAGGACGGAGCAGAGCAGGAAGGAGAGGGCACCTGTGTTTGCAGCCAGCCAGGTTGGCATCAGCCCTGGAAATACATCTGAGACGGGATCAGAGCAAAACTGACGGAGGTTGTCCTTTGTGTGTGACCCGCAGTGACAACACAGAGCTGCAAAGGCCACCCAAAATAAACAGCAAACCTTCTTTCTGCTTTCAAGACACAGAACCGTGTGAGTGGTGGTGGTGGTGGAGAGGTGAGGGGCAGCTGGTGAAGCTGTGCCTCTGCCAAGGCCCAGCCACAGCCGTGATGTGACAGGGACCAGCAGAGCCCCCAGAGCTGCCCTGGCAGGGGCAGCACCCTGTTGGGACACAGGGCAACAAGGAGAATGTTTTGGCCCCTGAGGCGCTTCCAGAAGAGGAATATTTTTCAGGACAGCCCCGTGGTTGCCAGAGTTGGCAAATGGACAACCTCTCTAACCCAGAGAGACCCACAGGCTCTCTGAACCCCTCTCTCACATTCTAACCCCCAGATTAACTTGTACTGGGGGAGGACTCCCACTCCCCTCTGCCAGGTCTCCCATATCCCTCCAGCTCTCCCAGATCTCTCCAGGTCCCCCAGGTCCCCCCAGGCACTGCCAGCTGCAGTTTGAGGCACTTTCTGCACTGCCCACATCCCTCGGGCCAGCTGGGCTTGTTTTACCTTGGCCACTCTGATTTTGGTCCCAGTGATGGTGCTCGTCACTAACGAGCACAGCCTGCAAAGCCAATGACTTTTCCTTCAATCAAATCCACCCCAGACAAAAGAAACAACAGAAATCCCAGTTCTGGTCCATTCCTAAGGCTTGACCCTTCCCTGCTCCTGGGGAGGCCCATCCCATCTTCCTCCTTTACAAAAACAAACCCCATCACTTGCTTGTGCTGACCCACCCTCTTACCTCCCGCCAGAAAGGAGTTTTACTCCCATAATCTTTTGATCCCAAACTCCACTAACATATAATTTTCAATGCACTGGAGACCAGACTTCTGAACCCAACAGCACTGCTTTTTATCTTTTGATATAACCTTAAATCACCTTGCCCAGAAGACTGGAAGGTTACTTCCCTCTTTTTACTCTCCCCAGAATAATTCATATTAAAACAAGCAATGCCTACCCCTGGACCCTGAGACAACTCATACAGTTTCTCTTAATGACCTTCATAAAGTCATTAAGTTTATTATGTAATAATATGTAGTTGGGGCGTCATAAAGTTTATTTGCATTAGATAATTTTCCAGGTATGTGGAAATCAGTTCAGCACCCCCAGCCTGTGTTCTGATAATCAAACAGATTCCTTAAAATGCAGGAAGTTTATAGGCAAACCAATTTTTGTTTAATCAAAGAGATATTCCTGCCAGGTCTGTGATATTCCTCAGTAATGTGTTGACTCTCAAGAACTTTGTTCCTTTGTTCCTGTCGTGCTACAAAGCCAGTCATGTTTTAATTCCCTCTTGGACCAAAATGAGCCACCTTGGAGCTGGTCATCGCCTCGGAGGGTGCAGGGAGGATGGAAATGACCGAGTGCTGCAGGTCACGTGGTGGTGCTGCCCTGTGCTGTGTGTCAGGACAAGTCCTGAAGTCACCCTCGGGGCCCAGCTCACCTGGCAGGGTCTGTGCTGCAGAAATGCCCTGGGGACACCTCAACAGGGACCCCCTCGTTGCTGTCTGAGTGTTGTCGCTCTCATTCCTTTGGCTTTGGGCTGACAGGAAGGATTTGCACGTGAGGCAAATCTGGAAATCAGCACCCAGGTTCAGTTTTGGGCTCTGCCAGGGACAGGCTCTGCCTGAGACAGCGTGGGAAAGTCATTCCATCCCTTGTGCCACAGCGTCTCTCTGGGAAGGGGGAGGGAGAGACAATCTCTCATTTCTTCCTCCCTTTGTTCATCTCATCCTTTAAGACTGGAGCTTCTGAGGTACTCAGTCCACCAGTATCCTGAATTTGGCCACAGCCCGTAGGTTTTACTCTAATATAGACAACAAATAATAAAAATAGCCATGAAATTGCTCTCACCAGATATGACTCCAAAAGAAATGAAATAAATGGCATGAAGCTGAACTTTTTTAGCTCTCCAAGTTATGTGGAGCCCTTAGGGCAGGTAAATGTGGTAGATTCTTGTAATGACACTAAAAGTCTCTCCATATTTGGGCTTTTTTTTGGTGAAAACTTTATGTCCCAGAGTCAGGTGGTTATAGCTCAGTCTCAGCTTCCACTAGAAAACAAGTTTCCTTACTCGGAATGGTCCAGAATAAAGCTTTAGAATATTAACACTGGAGGAAGAGAGAGAAGTGGAGAGTAAGAGGGAAACAGGAGGAAGGTAGAGAAAGAGAGAAAAAGAAAGAAAGATAGAGAAAAAAAAGAAAGAAAGAAAGAAAGAAAGAAAGAAAGAAAGAAAGAAAGAAAGAAAGAAAGAAAGAAAGAAAGAAAGAAAGAAAGAAAGAAAGAAAGAAAGAAAGAAAGAAAGAAAGAAAGAAAGAAAGAAAGAAAGAAAGAAAGAAAGAAAGAAAGAAAGAAAGAAAGAAAGAAAGAAAGAAAGAAAGAAAGAAAGAAAGAAAGAAAGAAAGAAAGAAAGAAAGAAAGAAAGAAAGAAAGAAAGAAAGAAAGAAAGAAAGAAAGAAAGAAAGAAAGAAAGAAAGAAAGAAAGAAAGAAAGAAAGAAAGAAAGAAAGAAAGAAAGAAAGAAAGAAAGAAAGAAAGAAAGAAAGAAAGAAAGAAAGAAAGAAAGAAAGAAAGAAAGAAAGAAAGAAAGAAAGAAAGAAAGAAAGAAAGAAAGAAAGAAAGAAAGAAAGAAAGAAAGAAAGAAAGAAAGAAAGAAAGAAAGAAAGAAAGAAAGAAAGAAAGAAAGAAAGAAAGAAAGAAAGAAAGAAAGAAAGAAAGAAAGAAAGAAAGAAAGAAAGAAAGAAAGAAAGAAAGAAAGAAAGAAAGAAAGAAAGAAAGAAAGAAAGAAAGAAAGAAAGAAAGAAAGAAAGAAAGAAAGAAAGAAAGAAAGAAAGAAAGAAAGAAAGAAAGAAAGAAAGAAAGAAAGAAAGAAAGAAAGAAAGAAAGAAAGAAAGAAAGAAAGAAAGAAAGAAAGAAAGAAAGAAAGAAAGAGAGAAAGAGAGAAAGAGAGAAAGAGAGAAAGAGAGAAAGAGAGAAAGAGAGAAAGAGAGAAAGAAAGAAAGAAAGAAAGAAAGAAAGAAAGAAAGAAAGAAAGAAAGAAAGAAAGAAAGAAAGAAAGGATTTTTTTTGGTTTGTTTAATTTATGGTCTCATGATGTTTATGCCTGTCTTAAGAACTTTAGTGGGCTGATCCGTGGTTTCTGAATGGATATCTTTGGCAGCACAGGAATCTTACTTAAGACTCTAAACAATTATGTTCTCAGAGTCTCCAAATAAAATGCTTGTGCTTTAACAACAGTGGAAAAGTGAAAGGTTTGGCTTCTTTCCCTTTTGGATCAACAATGGCATGAATGGAAAACTGGTGCTGTGCGCTGCACTGATAGAAGAGCAAACAATTTGCTTCTAGCTGTGCTGAAGCACATCAGCCAGGAGACCTGATTCATGTTTCTTCTGACTCTGCTGGCCTGGGGACAGGTTGTGTTGTTCTTGCCAAAAAGTTTTTCTGTAAGCTAAGAGAGATGCCACCCTCCCTAATTGTGAAGACTTCGTCTTCTTTTTGAGTGTGTGTTGGATGCAGCAGTGGAAGACCATTCCCCCCCAGCTAGATTAGGACAAATCCCAGTCCTAGGCGTAGTCTGGGTATCAAAAGCAGTTCAGAAGTCACAATAACTTTTCAATATCTGGGGTTTTGATCCCCACAAGCAAACCCACTTCAGTGGATACTGTTCAGCACAAGAATTAGAAAATCGTAAGGCTCACATAGCCTGGTTTTAGGGCTTGACTGATGGTCTTCTGGTCATACCACGGAAATTAATGGATACTGAGGGGATACTCCATGTGTCATAGGTTTAGCCCCTAACAACCTATGACACCATGTCCTTCTCTGTTTCATGTGAGCCCCAAATCTGATGACAGCAGCTCTGTGGGCAAGAATCCTCATCAGACAAATCCAAGAGTTTTCCACTCCTCAATTATGAGCGTGAACTCCAGCCCCGGGTCAGCTTCGAGCCACAAACCAAATCTAAACTTAATCTGGAGGCAGACCCGGCCCCTTCCCCTGCTCAAAACACGCAGGAATTCCACAGGCGAATTTTGGAATTTTCCATGGTTTGTGATAGTCTCTGTGGAGCAGAGCGTGGGCAAAGCCAGCACGGAACGGTGCTGGTGAGGGCCAGAGGAGTGGGAGCAGTTGTTTGCTTTGTGGGCAACACCTTGGAAGTCAACGAGGCTGCTCTCTAGGGAAAACATGGGAAATCAACAGTGGAATCTGTGTCTGTAACCCCTCCAGGGTTCAGCAAATGAGGTAGAGCTGAACGGGAGCACTGGAGGGGCTGCCCTCAGACCCCCGAAGATCTGTTTTCTCCGTGTTTGAAACCTGAGGGAGCCAAAAGACAAATGGAGTGTTAGCAATTCCTGTCTGAGATTCCCGTCCTTTGGATTGTCTGCCTCTGGGGGAATTTGCTCTGTGAACTTTCACCAAAGTGTGTGAAAACTCCATCCTGCTCAGCAAGTCCCTGAGCCCCACAAGGGAGTGGTGAGTGACTGGTTGGGTGGGCACAGGGCCCTGAATTCTCCTCTCTTTGCATCTAAATTCCCCTCAGAGTGTTTTTTCCCGAACACATTTGGCAGAACTGTCAAACCTCAGACGTGCAAGCGTTTATGAAGCCCGGTGGGGTTTGGTTTGGGAAGCCCTGGGTGACTTTGTTTCAGACATATATTCCAATTAGGCAGCACAAATGTTCGAATTCCTTGGCTGCTTTCTGGTGTCCCGGGTCTTTACCTTTACCTTGACCAGATCTGGCTCAGACCAGAACTGCTTGGGAGTGACGTTCCTTTATCAGGTGATTTACCACCAGCCCAAGCTGCAAATTTACTTTGAAGAGCAGCAACTTCACCTCTCAGATAAGATTATTCTCCTCCAGGTAAATATTGGGCAGAACACAAGGAAGGGATGAAAACTGCAGACAAAATGAAAAGGAAGTGGCTGATCAGGCTGTTAGAGAGTTGGTTTGGGTTGAAGTACCTTTGGAATTTGTCAGAAAGGAGATTAGAGGGGAAAGCAGTTCACGGCTTTGTAGGACCAAGTGCAAGGCTCTACAGTGGTTTGTGATCTTTGCATGGTGTTCACCTGCCAAGATCAGTAGATTTAGACACTGAAAGTTAATTTGGAGAGCTGGAGAAACACTCTTCAGTTAAACGTGCCTGTTTGCTGAAGCATCCAAAGTCTGCTGCATGATAGCCCAAACTCTTAAACATAAAAATTAGAGCCCTGTTTGGAAGCCTCTTCTCTGTGGAGAGGATGCTGCACTGCAGGGGAGCAGATGCCAGGCCTGCCCACTCTTCCCACGAGGAGGTAAACATTTGGAACAGGCCCTTCTGGAGCAAATGCCTGGGTGGGGAACCTGGGAGAGAGACACAACGATGACGAGCCACATCAGCTGCAGACTTGGGTGCTGCTTCCCACGTGGTGCTTGGCTACCCTGGTGACAGACACGTTATAAATACCTCAAGACAGCCCCACTTTGGAGGGGTGCCTGCAGCTGTGGGGGGGAGCTGCAGATTAGGAATTCCAACAGACTTGTCACAGGCACGAAAAATATTTCCCAATTGTGCTCTGCGCTCGGGGGGCTTTTCTCAAGCAGACAGGAGTTCACTGGGCTCATCACCCTGCTGTTACAGAGGGTTGTGAGAGCTGCACTGAGCCCGAAAACTGATTGCTGCTGCTGTCAAAGCCAGGGTGATGTAGGGCCTGTGCTTGGAGCAAAATAATAAGGCTGGTGGAGAACTGATCGTGACTGAAGAGGGGAAGGTGGTGTGAAATGGAGGGGCCAGCAGCAAGAGGCCACACGTGCACCAAACCACCGGGTCACGCATTCCAAAGTGTGCTTGTAGGGCTTAAATCACCCATGTGACACCAGCCGGCAAATCCTTGCACGTGGGCACTCCCTGGAAGTGTCCAAGGCCAGGTTGGACGGGGCTTGGAGCAACCTGGGCTAGGGGAAGGTGTCCCTGCCCATGGCAGGGGGGTTAGAACTAGATGGTCTTCAAGGTTCCTTCCAACCCCAGCTGTCCTAGGACAGTATGATTATGTCAGTGCTCCAATCCCAACCCCTATTCAGGGAGACTCAGTGTCCACCTTCAGTCCCATGATTTAACTTACATCCAGTCCCATGATTTAACTTACATCCAGTCCCATGATTTAACTTACATCCAGTACCATGTCCACCCCTTTTTTGCCATTCTTTGTGCTCCTGGAGGAGTGACCATCACACCCAGCCCACCTCGTGGCAGGTTGTCCGTGTGGGCACCAACCTCGTGGGTGACAGGAATGTCGACAGCACAGCTCACCACACAGGGGACATGTGAGGCAGATTTCATCCTGAATTGTGAACCACCCGGCCTTGAAACCTTCCTGGGATGCACTGATATTACTGAAAGTGCAGTTGTGAAGGCTCTCAACAGGCTGAAAGCATTTTCCTTTCTGGAAGAGAAGCATTTCTCACTCTGATGTTCCAGCAAACTCAGTTCCAGGCACTGCAGTGCCCGGGACACAATCAAAGCCCAACTGCGCAAACAATGGGAAGAAGAGGAAATGATGCTGGAATCTGTGCCTTCCCCTTCATGAAGACATGAATGAGGAATCGCTGGGCTGAATCATTCCTTTCTGATAAAAAGCCTCTGTGTTAATTAAACTAATCACTCTTTGTGGCTCCTCATACAGCTGGTAGATTGTTACCAGCCTGCTGATGATCGTGTTTACGAAAAGCAACCGGGTCACCTTTTTATTGGTGTTATCAGAGATTTCCACCCATCACTGACTTGTTCCTTCCTCCACCACAGAGCCCTTGGATGTGCCAAACGCCAGATTAGCTGTTTGTGGGGTGGTTGTTCCCCGAAGGGGAAGAAATCTCCGAACTGGAGAAGGGGGCAGGTGCAATAAGCACCTTTAACTGGGTTTTTCCTCCTCCTTGGTGCTTACAAGAGCAAGGATGAAATGGTGCAATATTCCTTTGCTTTCCTCCAATTGCCATTTTTCTGCACTACCACAAAACTCCCCCTGCCCAGACACGTATTAGCATAAGGTTTGTAAGTGCTCTGGGGACCCTGATTACATTCACTGCCTTCCCTTGCCAGAATGTAAAGTAAATTATTTTCATATATATTTTACGTGTTCATAAAAAGCTATACCCTGCTTGACATCTGTTGTCTGCATTAAGGCTATTCATTCAGCTGGCCAAAAAGAGATGGAAGGCTGTGGAGCGTTTTGTTTGCCACAATCCACAGCTGATGGTCATTTGTCGGGTTGCTAATATGAAAAAATCCAATAAAACAAGCAGTCAGCCTTTGGACTTAAATAAAACAACAGAAAGGGGAAGAAATACCAGAAATACTCCCTAATGCTCTCCTATTTATTATTTTTGTCTGTGTGGTCTTATGATCATAAATGGTGCCATTACAGTCTCCATGCTTTTCTTGCATCCATCACCGAGAGAGGGATTTATCCCCAAGACCTTCTGGCAAAGAGAAGGCAAAATGCAATGCTTTGAAGGTCTCCTCTGAATTCAAAAGCCTGAGCTGAAAATGGTCAGCACTGAGCCAGCTCAGAATTATTGCTGCATTTACTAGAACTGGTAACGTCCAGAGTTATTTCCACCCTGCTCTTTTTTACAAGTCATGTGATTTCATTTCTCCTCTATCAACACTCTGGGTAAATGAAAACCAGACTCATAATGACACGTTCAATTTTATTACATTGCCACTGTGTGAAAGGGAAAGCTTCAGAGATTAGGCAGCATTTTAGATAAGGAGAGTGAGCAAACCACGATGGCTTCGACAACAACGGCAGGAAAGTGGGAGCATTTAAATAAATGATTGTGGAAAAGAGCTGTTTCACACAGTCAGAACATAATTGGGTACATTACATGGCTGGTACGCTGATGGCCATGAAAATTTAATTGCCTTACGAGCCACTGGATGAATTATGCAGCCTGTGATCGCAGCAGAATAAAGTTTATAGGCCACATTCTCTGTTGGCACAAGAAAACAGAGCCACATTTGCTTCCATGGAGTTGCCGTCACTTATTCCAGCAGTGAGCTTGGCTCACCATCACTGCAGCGGGGACCCAGAGTCCCTGGGAGTCAATGGAAAGGTCCCTGGGAGTCAATGGAAAGGTCCCTTGACTTCAAAGGACTGTGGATCATGTCCGGTGTTCTATGTTTTGCCAACAGCTGAACTAGTTGTGCCACAGCTCACCCTGTCCGTACATACTCGGCGTTGTGACACGTAGTGACCCAGGAGCGGGACTGGAAATGCATCCCCAGCGGCAAACACTCTATTTCTGGAACCCAAACCCTCATTTGGAGCTGGGCTCTTCACATTTGGAATATTTCCACTTAGTGCCAGCCCCTCAGTTAGTCTGCACTGCTAGGATGTTACTCCATCACCCCCTCAAATGGCTCAGTAGCTGCCTGGAAATGGAAACTATTTTAGATGAAGCTTCATCAGAAGAGATGTGGTTATAACTGAACGTATTCTTGCCCTGCACCAGCTGTCTGTTCCCCAAACCTAACCGTGAAAATAATATCCCCAAGAGAGCTCTCTGGCAGAAGTTGGGCAGAAGGAGGACGAGATCCTGCATTTTAACTACTGTTTAGCAGCATTAAGTTGCCAGGTTTGCTCTTCTCAAATACTGTCCAGCCTGGGTAGAGAAGGTCCACGTGAGCAATGCAGTGGCTCCAGTCATCACACAACTAAATAAATGCAGAGGTGGTGAAACACTGGAAAAGGCTGCTCAGAGAGGCTGTGGCTGCCCCATCCCTTGAAGTGTCCAAGGCCAGGGTGGGTGGAGCAACCTGTTCTAGTGGGAGGTGTCCCTGCCCATGGTGGGGGGTTGGAATGAGATGAGCTTTAAGGTCTCTTCCAACCCAAACTGTTCCATGATTCTGTGAACCACAAAGCCCTTCAGAGGCTCTGCTTCCCAGTTATTTGTGGGATGCCTCAGGTGGCACCTCTGGACAGGTTCAGGCTGCATCCCATGGGTGGCTCTCAGTGAGACTCCTGACCTGTCCATCCTGGGATGGACCTGTCCTGTCCATCCTGGGTCTGGAGACTGAGCCACAGCTCTCAGCAGCACCAATCCATCTTTTCCATTGACAGGCTGAGGGAGCAAATGAATTTTTACTCGGCCACCTCAGCACAACAAGTGCTTGATAGAGAAGGAGGCCAAGGACAGAGGGAGACTGAGCAGACACGTGGAAAAATAACCAGAGAGGAAATCCCAACAGTCAGGAATGGGCTGACCAAGGGAACTGAGGAAGGGAACAAAAGTTGGGCCAGTGACAGCGTTTATCTCGAGGAACAAACACCAGTGTGAGGCTGATCTGCCTCGTGGATGAGACAGAAAATCTGCCACGTGCCACTTCTCGGGTGGCATCAAACATATTAAAATTGTTTACATGCCTAATGTGGCCTAAGAGTGACCTCCCTGAACTGAAACTCAGGTCCCTAGCTTTGACACCAGGTATTGACACCTCCAGCCTTGACCTGCTCGGTTCCCCCTGCTTTTTGGCTGTTCTGTGCCACCCACAGCTACGAAGAAGAACGACAGCAGATCACCTTGACTGCTTTACCGAAGCACTAAAAAACCTCCTGTTGTAAAGAGGAGCAAAAGCAAAACAGGCAGATCTGCTATTATTTAGCAGCTGCATTCAGATGTGAGCTGACTATTTGGTAATGGGCTGGTGGTATCAGGTGGCAGGTTTAAAAATAGGCACTTGGAGCGTATGAAAGTCCACGGGCAAACTTGTGAAACACCAGCTCAGTCACCGACCATGGATTAGCGATGAAGTCTAAGTTCAAATTCCAGCTAAAAAGCCAAATTTATGGTTGTAAAATATAATCTTTAGACAAACCTGTGTCTGACACCAACTGAACATCACAAGCCAGAATGAGAGCTGGCTGCAATTCCTCTGGGTGAGCATGAAACTACTGGAAGTTTAAAGGTTTTTTGGGGGGTTGTGTTTTTTGGGGGGTTGTTGTTTTTTTTTTTTTTTTTGGTCACAATCTTGATAATGGGCTTATGATGGGGGTTGTAAAATTTCATTGCAGCTCATTCATTTCTTGAGCAAACTGAAGCTCATTTTTCCAGTGGAAATAGCCCGGTGTTGATGATCCTTCTCCCTGTGCCAGAGAAAAGGTTCAGCTGGATGCTTGGATCAGCTTTAGGGCCTCTTTGCAACGCCAGGATGCTGCAGGAAAGGGACCCTTGGAGCCAAGAATTTGGCCTCTGGATTTCAGTGACATTAACACCCAGAAAGAATTCCTGGGAAGGACCACTTCCATGAGCGAAACTGGAGCCATTCCTCGCAGTCTGGGGCTTGTCTGCACATGCAAATAAATGCATCTGGAATAGGAGGAGTCGTAAATTTAGAGTGGGAGAGTGATAAAATGGAGCAAGTCATGTGGCAATGTGACTATTTCTGTTTTATTTCCGATGGAGTTGGTCATGAAAGTCAGTGAAGTCAACGCAGGGAAAGACACCCACATTCCAGTCTCCCAGAATCCACATGTGCTGTCACTCTGGGCTGAGTTACTTGGAGCTGTTGAATGATTTTGCTGGAATAACTCCACGTGAAGACAAGCTCTCATTTTTCTGGAGAAGTGGGGAATGGAAGAAGTCTATCAGGGGATAAGTTCAGCCTGCTTATTTGCCCTCAGAATGAAAGATTTGCCTGGGTTTGTGAGGTTGGTCTAAGTAAAACTGCCTGGGTTAAGCAGTCAGGGTTTCATTAATAGACATTTCACAGCTGAGTAAACTTTTTTTTTTCCAACATATCAGAAGGTTCAACCATTTCTGGTTTTCTAAACATTAGTTTTGAGTGTCTTTCAAGCTCTCAGGCGCTCTGATTGAAGGAGAAAACATCAGTTATGCTCTTCACCCAGGAATAAGTAAAAAAAAAAAAATGGGTTTAGGGCAATTTTCTAGTAAGAAAACATGATTTGCCTTATATTGATGTGCAGCTTCTTTGGAGTGGAATGCAGGGCTCAGCTCTGAAGTGCCACACACTTGGGGAAGATATCTATTTCTTCCTCTCTTTCTTGCCTGTCTTTTGGAAAGAGCTTGTGTGGCTGCCAGTTGCTGTTCACTGCTCTTTCAGGGCACTCGGTTACAGAAGGTGACAAAAATGAATCCATGGAAAACAGCAGAGGGGAGAGGGAGGAAAGAAGAAATTCGGGATTTTATCAGGAATTACACTTAACCTCCATTCTGACCTTCCCCAGACACCTGGTGGTGCTGCTCTGAGGCTGAAGGCAGTGATTCTGTCACACAGTTACCAGCTGGGCACATTTCGGGAAGCAAACTTTGCCCAAACCTGTGTTCCTCCCAGGAAAGCATCTCAGTGTCTCCAGCTTTACAAAGAAAAACCTCTCTGACATATGTATTGTTCCTTCTGAACAGTGTCTACCACCAGGGCAACATTTATGACACTTTTGTTCCCCCCCCCCGCCCCCCAAAATAAACCTCTGAGTGTTCTTTCCGACAACCGGCAGGATTGGTCATTTAGCATGAATCACCTAATTCATCCCAGACCTTGGACTTTGATATTTATTTTGAGACCTTTCTTCTTTTGGAGCACGGCAAAGGGCACATTTCACAGAGCATTTTACCAATTTCATCGGGCGAAGAATGAATAACAATTACCCAACTTGAAGATCGTTGCTTAACCGCAGCCGTTAAGTGAAATCATACCCTGCTTATGGTTCAAGTCTGTATCTTCGTTGCAAAGGAAAGATAAATAAATTATGGCCCTAACCAACACTGGATAATTGGATGCTTGATACGAGCAAGAGAAGGGAAAAAACATTGAAATAGGTCTGTAGGAGGTGAACAGTTTGTACTGGGAAAGCCATTAACGAGCCCTGGAGCCATCTGACCTCTCTCAAATCCTTCCCTCAGCCCTTTTTGATGTATAGAAACTCAGACTCAGCGGGTTTTAGTTCGAGGTTGGAGTGTTCCCAAGAGAGGGCAGATATTCAGTGAGGGTGAGCAAAGGAAGCTTCATGTTGCTGCACCTTTTGGACGCTCTTGTGCAGTGTGAAAGTCACCGAAACAGCTCCACAGAGCTGGATCTTCACACCAACACATCTCCACGAGCTGGTTTTGCTTCCATCAGAGCCTTCCACACGTTTGGATCTCAGCTGGAGCCTCGGCAGTGCCAGGCAATGCTCCATTCTGCTATGGGATGGAGGATGCTGACCTGGGGCAGAGCAGAGGGGCAGACAGGTAGAGCAGGTCTTTGTCCACTGTGAAAAATTCAGGGCAAGATGTCAAAAATCTTACGTCTTTAAACACTTTCCTCCTCAGAGTATAATTGGTGTCAGCCACCTTGTCATGGTTTGTCTGGATAAACCCTTGGTAAAGAAGGAATGAATTTAACACACATGATATAAGGAAGTGCACAGTGACCACCACGGAATTTATGGTTAAGAGGAGATGCAAAAATCATTTGTGAGTTGTGCTACTCGTGGAATTACTTTCCCTCTCTTCCATGTGCTAACACAGGACAAAGCAGCTCCAAACAGGCTCTGCTGAGGGAATATATGGCCTCCTGGAAGTGCTCCAAAAGCCCTTTCAAGCCATGTAGGTACAGGATGTTCAACCACCACCCCTTGCATTAAAAGGGCTCTGCTCTGGTAATCTAATATCTGCAGAGAGTGTCTGCTGAGGGCTGGACAGGCCAGTCGGGGGAACATTCCTTTAATTCATGTAACCCCAGCAACATGGGGGCGACCAGGACACGACTGCTTTGCAGCCAGACAGAATAACAGCAATGAATAAGCAAGAGCTGGAGCACTCACTGAGCTTTTATTAAGCTCCTCTCCATCAGGGATTTGATGGAGCCATCACAGTCTTACCTGTTCTCTCCAAGATCGGGCTGTCGTCAGACTAACACTGAGCAAAGACGTGCAGGAGTCATCAGGAACATTTGCTCGAATACAGAGCTTGCATTCCCTTGCCCCAGTTCTTTGAGTCACCCCAGCAAATCTGAGGGAGTTGAGGTGGTTTTTTTCATATTTTTTGATATTGGCATCCTATGGAAGTGACAAAAGTTCAGTCATATGGATGTGTATAACTGTGCATGTTTGGGGTTTTTCCTCTGTTTTCCCACTTTGCATCCCCTCCCCCAGTGGATTTTAGACTTATCAGCTATTTGCCCTCCTGATTCTATTCAGAAAATTAGAGAACTGTGTTTTTCTGGAGACCCCTGTGTTCCCCCTGTCAGATTCCTGGCTTTCCACAGACATTGTCATCCACTTGGAAGACGAAGTGAAAAGTTAGTGAAGGATGATGGATTCTACTCTGGCACAGGCAGCCTGCAGCCTCTGCAAGGAAGCAGAAGTGAAATTATGCCTCTTCAATCACCTACCTCCACAGAAATAAAACCAAGAAAACAAAACAAAAAAAAACCCGAGAACAATGAATTATTAAAGCCAAGGCAAATTACTCAGAAGCAACCCCGGAGCTGAAATAAGTCCCCACTCAGCTGTGTGCTGTGCAAGTCCAAACCACTAAAGCTACTCTAAAAATGCTCTGCTCACTGATAACTCACAAATAGAAGAAGCCTGAATATGTCACATCCCTTGGTAAGGTTTAAAAAGTGAATGACTGGATTTTTAAAAGGTCTGACTTTCAGCAAGCGACGGGAACGGAGGGTTTCCTTGATGGAGCTATTCTAGTTGGCACAGGGACGTGGGATCCCGCTTCTTTTTCTAGACTCTGAAGTTTTTAGATTAGGATTTAATTTAAATTGATTCAAAAGGTTAGTACATTTTAGAGGATAGTGGTTCCTCAAGTGGGAGGACCCTCCATTTGTGGGACAGGGAGCAGGGGGAGAAGGTGCTGCCGCCAGTTGTGTGGGGTCCTGACCTGCTGGGAGCTGGGGATGCTCTTCCCCAACAGCCTCAGGACAAGCAGGTGACAGACAAGAAGGGTCTCACACCTTGGGCAGGACAGCCCTTGCTCCTGGGTGAGGCAGCTTTGGGATGGCCACCGAAGTTTCGCTTTTTGGCTCCCCATCCTGCCAGTCCTCGGGAAATCACCAGAGCTGTGTTTACACAACCAGAGGGGCTGCCCCAAGCAGGGAGAGGTTGTGGTTTGCTGGTGATCCAGGTCGGATCCACGTGTCAGGACATCTTTCCGCTGCAGTTCAGCGCTCTGCAGCTGAGCTGCTCCACTGCTGCTCTTCCCAGCGTGCAGGGACAGCCATGGAAAAGCAGGACAGAAAACTTCAACTTGTTGCAGGGTGAGGCTGTTTTCTCAGGCTGAAATTAATAAATATTATACTAATGGATGTATATAATGCTACTGTACACTCTCACTACCTGATGAAGGTTTGTATTGATTTTGCCAAAGATTTCTAAAATCACAGGATCACCCAGGTTGGAAGAGACCTTCAAGCTCATCCAGTCCCACCCTCACCCAGCACCACCACAATCACCCCTAATCCATGTCCCTGAGGGCCTCATCCAGACTCCTCTGGAACAATCCCAGAGACAGGGACTCCACTACCTCCCGGGGACACTTATTCCAGTGCCTGAACATTCCTGCAGGGAAATTTTTTTTCTAATATTTAATCTGACCCTGCCCCCTGGTACCATTTGAGGCCAGTTCCTCTCCTCCTTTCCCTTGGGACATGGCAGAAGAGCCCAATGCCCCACTCTCACTACAGCCTTCCTTCAGACAACTGTAGAGAAAACTTTCTTCTTTCTTTATGCGGAGAAACAGCTCCTCTTCCTCCCCCCCCCTCCCTTCCCCTCTCCTTTCCTCTTCTCTCCTTCTTTTCCTCTTCTCTTTATTCTCTCTTCCTTGTAGGACCAAAATTTCAGAGGAAACAACTTCTGGGATGTTTCCTTTCCCAAGGTTTTTGCTTAAGACGCTTTTTCTTCAGGATAACCTAACGACTGGGATGGCCCTGGGAGCACAGTGGCTGAACTTTGGGATGGTGTGCAAAGGGATCAGTCCAACATCAGGTATTTCTGGAGAATAACCAGCTCACTTGCTGTGAGTGAACTGTTTTACAGTCAACATACAACTGTGACAGTTATCTTGGGAATGATCTGAGTCCTTGCCCAGATAAGGAGGGATTGGAGTGTTTGATTATCAAAACATGGAGGCTACAGCTTGGCAGAGGGAGGGTTAAGACACACTTTCACCTCAGCAAGCCAAAGTAGTGGTTTTGAGTTGTGGGACACAAACCTCAGGTCTACAGAGGGATTGTAAAATTTTGTGGAGCACACAGGATTCCTTGAAACAAAACAAGAAATCAGGGAAAGTGATGGAAAACTGAAAATTAACAATCACTAATTTAAACATCGACATCCTCCATACGTGATAAAAATGGAAAGCTGTGTGACAACCACCTGGAAATACCAGGTAATACCACCTGGAAATTCTTTCCATAAATGTTACCAGGCCCTGCAATTCCAATGGTTTGAGATGCCTTGCTCATGCTGTGGTGAGTAGGGAAACTTTTTGGATTAAATTAAGTCTTCCTCTTCAAATAAGAGCTTGGGTGTGGCCCAGGTCACCCAGAGAGGTTTTGGCTGCCCCTGGATCCCTGGAAGTGTCCAAGGCCAGGCTGGACAGGGATTGGAGCAACCTGGGCTGGTGGAAGGTGTCCCTGCCCATGGCAGGAGGATGGAACTGGATGACCTTTAATGTCCCTTCCCACCCAAACCATTCTGGGATTCTGTGTCTGATTTCTCACACAGGAGAGCTCATCACTGACAGAAATGAGCAGTTTGAATCCTCCCCTACCACCCCCATCACCCCCCTGCACACAGACACCCCCAGACCCCTGCAGTATGTGCTCCTTTCTTCTTGACATTCATTGCTGGTGCCAGGGGTGCCTCCGTTCTCGACTTTATCCTCTGCAGGCTGCAAACTGGATTTATTTATTATGTAGAATATTGTATGGCAGACTGCAGGACTGCATCCCACCAGGCCACACGGTGCTAGGAAGCTCAGCACAGTATTGCCAAGTGTAATGATGCCAAAAATCATAGAATCACTGAAAGTTTTGGGTTGAAAAGGACCTTAAATATCACCTAGTTCCACCTCCCCCCCGCCCTCTCATGCTGGTCTTGGTGGCTCTAAGACCAAGACCTGGCCCAAAGACCCAAACCTTGCACTAAAACCAGCCTTTTCTTGCCAAAGCTTTAGGGGAGAAAAATCTCTGGAGCTCAGAAAGCTGCCAAAGTGACATGAGTCAGAGATAATTGCAAAGTCCCATTGAAAAGCTGACCCATGTATAACAGACATGCTACATGGACACCACTGCTGCCTGGTTTTTCACCTGCAATGTGACCCCTGTAGGTGACCTGCTGAGTCCCCAGGCTTTGTGCCACCTGCAAATACCTGCACCAAGCACCCTTTCAGCACCTCTGAGGCTCTGCACGCTCCCCCCACGCCACAGAGAGATCAGGAACTGCTCGAATTTAATTCCTTTATTAATGGAATGGTTTTAGTTAGACCAAAAAAAACCGAAATGGGTGAAAGGAATGCTTGTCCTTTATGGTTGCCAGGAAAAAAAAAAAAAAAAAAAAA
>VXAY01003686.1:0-27886 GCA_013399855.1 Oxyruncus cristatus | reverse complement strand
GGCTCAGGGGGGACCTTCTGGCTCTGCAGCTCCCTGACAGGAGGGGGGAGCCGGGGGAGGTTGGTCTCTGCTCCCAGGAACCAGCAGTAGGACAAGAGGGCTCGGCCTTAAGCTGTGCCAGGGGAGGTTGAGGTTGGATATTAGGAAGAAATTCTTTACAGAGAGGGTGATCAGGCACTGGAATGGGCTGCCCAGGGAGGGGGTGGATTCTCCATCCCTGGAGCTGTTTGAGGTGAGACTGGATGTGGCATCAGTGCCATGGGCTGGGAACAACAGCGGGGTTCGGTCAAGGGTTGGACTTGGTGACCTCAGAGGTCTTTTCCAACCCAGTTGATTCTGTGATTCTGTGGAAGGACCACAGTGTGAGCAAGAACCAGACTCGGACCCTTCTGTTTGTCCATTATACACAGATTAAAACTGCCCTGTTGGCTTTCCCACACCTGCCCTTGTTGTGTTCAGTCACCTCTGGTCTCATGGAAGTATTTTGCACCCCAGGCCATTCCAGTCTGACTCTTTTGTGCCTTGACAGGAGCTTTCAGCCCCTTTTCAGCACATTCCACAGCAGGTAATGGACATTCAGCACCCCTGGGCTGACGTTCACTGCGTTAATTCATAACTCATAAACAGAGTCACTCCTAACAAATTGCTTTTGGTCTAATCTTAAGGAAAAAAGGAGGTTGCATTTAAAAGCAGTAAGCTGGGAACAGTCAAGAGACCAAATACCACTTGCCACAGAGGCCACCAAGTCTGCCAGTAAACCAAACTCGGTATGGGCATAAAATAAAGTGTCTCCTTAAAAGGTTTGGGCTTTTTTCATCCTATTTTTATGAGAATGTTTTGTCATTTACATAAGAAAATGAATCAGAATTGCACGTGCTTTGCATCACTCAAACACCTCCCTCCATAACCTGCACCTTTGAGTGAATGAAGCACAGCCTTGCTCTGAAAATCCCACAAAACACATCTTTGCTCGTCTTCCCCCCATCCTTTTACCCATTCCTGCAGCACGGGGCCACGGTTTGGCTGTTTATGGTGGAGAGAGGGGACTGTTGATAGGTTTGGTGTTGAAGAGTTTGAGGAAGGAAGCTTTCAGGAGGCATTATTTCTGGATAAGGCAGCAGGAAACTGGGGCCTGTCTGCTTGGGTGAGAGGCTGGAAGGGGTTCAGAAAGGGACAGCTGGCATGGAAGGTTCCAGGAGTAAGGATAGGCAGCCTGGAGTGGGATTACTGCTGAGCAGAAAACAAGGGAGCTCTTTGAGGGAACTTTGGAGACGAGGTCAGAAAGCCTCAGAAGCGTTTTTCTGGTTGATATTTTCCTCGGAAGATACTGTGTGAAATTAAAATCACTTAAGCAGGAAGAATCTATTTACTGGTCAAAATGTTGTGAACATCTACTTTCTTCTACTTATTCTGGCTCTTTTATTTTATTATATTTATTTGTATCAATTTTATTATATGTTTTTGTCAGGCTGTGTAATTCCAGTGAGAAAAAGGGGAAATTTTGATCCTAATATATTTTACCCTTTTCTCTTCATGACTTCATCCTGAGAATATACCTTTTAAGCCATATAAAGCAGTGCACTGTCATATACACAGATTATGGTAATATATTACACAGGTAAACATTTTTATCGTATAGTCTCAATGCAAAAGTGCTAATTGTAGATAAGGAAAAGTGCATAGTGTAAAACCAGAGAGGTGTCCTGCAAACTGTGACCTAACCTACAGTGAAACACCTCAGTCAAAGCAGTGGAGATTAAATTAATCTAATCAGGGCATCCAGTCAAAATTATTTGACTCTTTTGACTTACAAAGAGAAGGTGTTCTCTAAGCACAGACAAATTCAGCTGACAACCCTCAGGAGAAAAGCAAACCAGAAAGGAGTCAAGTGTGGTTTTAAAAGGTACCAAACACAAGCTTCAGGCTTCCCCTCCACCTTAAACACCAGCTAAAAGGCACATGCCCCCAAGGTCAAATTTGAACCAAGTGGGAGCAAGAATTTCTTAATCAAGGAGGCCACAGAAAGGCAGGTGCTTCTCATAGCTCACCAGACACAGAGCAGGGAGGGAAGGGGCTTGGAACAGATCAGAGATGATCAGGCGCTCACCACCAACACCTGCGAGGTCAGCCGGGTCTCCTCAGCGGGGATTCTCCAACCTTGGTGTCTCAAAGGCTCCCCCAAAGGAAGGAAAACATCTCCAAAGGGTGTTCTGCAGCCAGAGGGAAGCTGCACAACGTGATGGCACCTCCCTGAAACACCTGCTGGGTCCAACCCCTGCCCCCAGCAGTTCACTCTCAACCTTTCCCCAGGGGCAGGTGAAGGTTTGAAAAGGGTTCTGCTGGAAGAGGAAGTTTGTCAAACACCCCAGTGGGTCTAAATACTGGCAGATGTGTTATCCCAAAAATACCCCTCCTCTCTTTATGTCCAAGCAACATATGTCCAGTGAAGGATGATGATAGCTGGAGCATTCAGGTTGTTGTTTGCTCCCTTCCTGCCTGACCACGACCTCTGATTGCTGTGAGCCTCAGGCTGTGCCAGTCATACAAAGACAATCTCATGCTTAGGATGCTCTGGTTAGTTCTGTATCCAGTGTTTTTGGCTGTTCTCCGTGAGCACTTCACACCTTTCAGGCTAGATAGGTATGGAATGAACAGGCATTTCCATTCATGAACAGCCAATACAGAAATCAGGGAGCTTCTTTTTCCAGCAGTGCCCTGTTTACTCCAGGACCCTGCACGTGATTTTTACCAATCTATTTACCACATTAACACCAAGCTATTTATCACATTAACACCAAGCTATTTATCACATTAGCACCAAGCTATTTGCCATGTTAACAAACACACTGAAGGCTAAAAGGATCCTGGTGTCTGTAGTAACTTGTTCAAGTCATTCATCAATGCTCTCTCATCCCGAGGGGTGAAGGACAGCTCAGCAGGAAGATACATTTCAAATATTCTCATTTAGTGAATACATTTGCACTGACAAGGTTGATTTTAACTGTTTGATACCTCAACCAATAATTTTTACTAATTCTCATACACATTATAGCCTATAATGTGAGAACTTTTCCCTCCATTAAAACAAACAAATAAACCAAAAAGACATCACCCCAAGACCCGCTTTTGTTTTTCCTGGAAGCAAAGTAAATCCAAATTTGCTTCAAAATGTTCTGAGGTTCAGCCTGCAAAGCAGTTACACCCCTGTTTTTCTTGGTCCCTCACAGCTTTGGTCTCCACCTGTTCCCAAAGAATACAGCCTGTCTCTAGGAACTCTGTGTCTCAGGAGAGGGAAACAGGAGAGGAGGCACAAATAATATCCCAGACTTCTTTAATGAAATCTGGACAAATAAAAAATTCCGCTGCCATCAGGGCTGATGGCTTGTTTGCTTCATTGCACGGGGGAGCCAGGATAAAAGAGAACTATTTGTTTTCATTTGAACTTCTATAAAAAGTAACAGGGCTGAATTATTGTATGTATGTTGGAAGACTGAGGCCCAAGTCATCTGCTGCTGTTTTTGTCTCCAGGCCATGCCTCATTTGCTGGGACGGAATTCTTGGGCAAGTTTTTGGTCTGGTCTACGCTCTGCTTTTGAAAAGCAGTGCCAGTTTGTACTGTACAACCAGCTCTATGTTACATTCCAGCCTTGCTTCCTCCCTTCCCATAAGCTGGTTATTAGAGAGCGCAGAGAGCGTAGTGACATTTTACAAGCAAGGAAATAAAGGAGACATTTCTTTAGCAGCAAATTGCCTCCTTTTCCCCTTCAATTAAAAATCAGATAGAATGTATCACAGGCAATGATACCACAGGGAAAACACACACCTGGCAGACAGGTACACAGCGATCAGAAAGACCCTAAAATACCTCTAAACACAATATGGCCCAAGGCAAGTGAGGGATCAAGGTTAGTTAAAAAGTAATGTAGATACTCTTCGTTCACAAAGGAAAGCCAACTTGGTTCTTTTTTTTACAACCAGCACGTCATGGAGGAAAAAAAAAAAAAAAGAACTTATCTGTAAATCTCATTACAGCAGGATCCCAAAGTAAAAATAAAAAACGGAGGCAAAAACGAGCTGCACTGAAGGAGAGGGGGCTTTGCACCTCAGGCTTGGGCTGTGCTCAGTGAGGAAAAGCCAAACCTGCCGTAAACAAGGGGTGTGAAGACACAGGCAAAAGTTGGGAGACAAAGCCTGAAGTTCTCCAACTCAGACACGTTCACATTCTTTATACCTGCCACAGAAAACTTACATTCTCTTTTCTCACACAGACAGGTAACAGGGGCAGGACAAAGTCCTGGGCAAGTTTTCCCACTACGCCAATGAAAACCAGTTTCTGAACTCGAAAAAGAGCAAGAGCTGCCTGAAAGCTGTTCTTCCAACACCCCATAAATCACCATAGACTCCTACAAGGAAAAATTTCTGGCAGGAAAACAGTTACAAAGACGTATAAACATATAAATATATAGAAAAATACCAGCCACAAACCTCCCATTCATTAGCTTACATCAGTGGAAAGACCAAACTGTGACAGCTTCTGCTTTGCCACTCGACTGCCTGTACCCCAAAAATTCACGAGAAGGCACAATCTTATAAACATTTTTGCTTTTACACACGGTTTCTAAATCCTTAAACCTCTAAAACAAAACAAAAAGAGGCAAAGCACCTACTCCTTAGCTTCCAGTTCCTCACAGCCTCCAAAGCAGTGCTAAGCATTTATGCATTTTTGACAAATACCTCTTACCTGTAAAAGAGCAATGTTCAGATTCCTCACTAGATGTTATCGTCATGTCAAGTCAAACAGTCCTGTTTTATAAAAGGTTGGATGGTTTTTCAAGTAAAGAACTTGTGCATGTTTAAAAAAAAAAAAAAGCCAAAAAAACAACAGAAATCAAACCCCTCAGAGAGTCTCCCTTCCCTCGCTGTCAGTCAAAAAGACAAGTTGCAATAAGCCTGAGTTGGAATTACCTGAATAAAGAAACTGGAGCGAGGGAGGGAGGAGAGGGAGGGAGGGAGAAAGAGAGGGGGGGGGGAAATAAAAGAGTCTGAGAGGAGACTCAGTGATGTCAGCAGAGAGTGTTAAGGAAATCCACAGCTGAGCCCAGCAAACTTTATAACTACACAGCACTCGACACCCAGTTACGTGGTGAGCAAATACCTGCTTGAGAGTGACTGAGCTGCTTCTAAAGAAGTCAGTTAATCTTTGAAGAAACTTCAGCCAGGCTGATCAAAGTCCCCTAAAGGCCTCATTTCCTAAATAAATAAGGCTATGAGTGGTTGCATAATGCCAAGGAAAGAGGAAGAGGGATAAAAAGTCAACACTATTGATCACCCCTTTCCTGTTGGTGAAAGGGAGCCTGAAACTCATCTGAAATAAATTCATGCTACGGTTGTAACCCACTGAGCTGCGGCAGCTGAAATCCCTGACCACCAAAGTCGAGCCACAACACTCTTTGCCTTTGATGACTCGTCCTGGGTTTGCTCCAGTGCCTTTTTGCTGTTGTTTCCTCGTTGCAGAAAGCTCAGACAGTGCTGATTTGAGCAGGGGAAATCAGGTGCTCTGAACACAGGGAGGGAGAGGGGTGGATGTAAAGGCTGCGCCATTGGTACCACGCTGGGATTTGATGGGATTCCCAGACCGGGATGCAAACAGCAGCAGTGAAAGGGAAGTCACTGCAGCACCAGAGAGGTTAATGTAATAACCCGTGGATATCATCCTTCTGTGTCCCCATTGCCAGGGATGCTGCTCCCAGGAATTATAAATCTCAATACACCTGCAGCTCAGCATCGCCTGCAGGGACATCCCACAGCCCAGCTGATGCCAGGTCAACTTCCTTCCCTTTTCCTTGGGGGAAGTGACCACGGGGTGAATGTTTTACCACCAGAACTCTGCCCGCCTCAAATTCCCAGAGGGCACCTCGGCAAAAGCGAAATCCCTGGTAAACAGGGGATTTAAATGCCATTAACAGATATTAATAATGTCATGATGTACAGCCATAAGAAACTAGAGGCTGGAATTCTGCTGTCGAGTGGTGGAGTATGTAGGAATTCAGGCAGTGCCAGTAGGCAGCAGCTGTTTTACATTTAAAAGGGCAACAGTTTAGATGTGATTTTTTTTTTTTATTTTTTTTTCCCCCCACTTTGCCAGAGGCCGAAGAATTTCACACGACTTGGATTGTCCCCCAAATCCATGAACCTGTTGCACTCATATATCTTTCTCTATATTTACTATGAGGGAGATGGCAACAGCTATATATAAGTATATGGGTATATTTATATATGAAAACGCTTGTGAAAGTCTTTTTTGTGCTTTCAGATGAGCTCTTCTGGTTGCAGAGCCCTCTGCAAAGTCATGGGATAAAGCACCCATACAAGGAATTCTCTCTTACTATCCAATTAAATTATGTTTGGTTGTAACTGATTTATGGATTATTATTATTAGAAATCCTCAATTAAAGCTTTCCTCTTCTTTCTTCTGGGAAAATTTGGCAAAATGCCCAAATCACAACTGAATATGAGCACTCTAATGAGTTTGTCCCACACATTCCCCAAATCAGCACTCGTGGCAACGCAGAGGCCATGAAACCAGCTGTAGTATGAGGGGTCTTTGGGAGAGGGTAACACGGGGATTTGCTCTGAAAGGTGCATTTCACAGCCTGCAAATACACAGCAGTTCAGGTTTTAATCCCTCTGCTGTTTTGTTTGTGCTCTGTGGGCTCCTATCCCGCCGTGGCAGACAGACCAGCAGAGCAGAGGGCAGAATTTGAGTCGCAGGGGCATTTCCCAGCTTTTGCACGCTTGACCTGACAAAGTAAATACCTTTCTCTAAACAGGTTTCCATTCATTCAGCAGAGAGCCCACAGGTGATGAGGCCTTTTGGCAGCAAAGGACAGCGACAAAGCCTCTCTCCAGGAATATACAGGGAGGCTCCAGAAGGTGACTGACTTGACTGCCCTGCTCTTTGCCACACAAAGAGGTCTTAAAATTTCTCTTCCCCCATTTTCTCCCTGCTTTTACTGTGCTGCCCCTTCCCCACCTTTGAGCCACCCCTGGGGCTTGTCCATCAGCTGGTAAATCAGACAGAAAGTGCCACATGCCTGTTCCCTTGTGCAGGGTGACTTTTGATCTGAGGCACCTCATCTGGAGGTTTGGGAACTCCTACAAGAGCGAGAAGAGTGTGTGGCCAGCAGAGGAAGAGCAGGACATGGGTCACCACAAGTCAGCTGCCTGCCAAGAGCTGTCTGTGCTCAGTCCTTACTGCTATTTTACAAGCCAACTATCTTGAACAAGCATCTCTTCCTGGTGGGCCACCACTTGCTCCTGGGCTGTTCCCACAGGAGAAGTAAAAAAATTGGTTTGTTGGTTCAAAATGCATAAGTTGACATGTTGTTTCTTCAGATTCACCTCAGTCCTGCATGTTATAAACCTGTCTCCTCACGGCAACAACAGGTGAGTTCAGAAGTTTGAGCTGGATAAGCCAAAATACTTGTCCAAACTTCCTCGATCAATAAAGCTGAGCAGGAAATCCCGTGATGATAAAAGGCTTGCTCAGGGAATTTTCAGGTTTTATATGTTGGCTCTGGGTAAAGTTAAACAAGGAAAAGAGACAATAAAACTAAAATCCCTGGCAGAAAAGTTGGTCCTACACATCAAAGCTGCACCTGCAGTTTATCCCAGATCCAGTTGTCAGTTATTTTACTGAAAATGTGCTTTGGGCTCCCAGGTGGAGTGTGACCCTCAGTTCATAAGGACATGGATGGGGAAAAGCCAGAGTGACACTTCAAGTCCTATTTCTTTCTTCTCTGTTCGTGTGAATGCCAAATTCATGAGTTAAAAATCGAACACGGGATACAAAGACATCGGGATTGTTACATAAAACCAGACATAAGACAACAAATGGACCTTACACCAAATTAGTGCAGGATGTCCTGAACAGACATGTCACCTGAGAGGTGCTAAATACCTTTTTGCACTTCTACACACCTAAATATCTGTGTAAAGCTGAGCCTTGACCTGAACACAGCTCCCAGAGGAATCCCACTGTTGCATTCGTGGTCTCTCAGGACTCCATCTCCCTCTGTAACACTGGGATAACAGCACAGCCAAACCTTAGGAGTGTTTCGCAACAAACACAATAAAAATGGGAAGCAGAAGCACAAAAATGTACCTCTTGTAACAGGGGATTTATTTTTAGGGCAGGCTCCAAGCCCAAACAGTTTGGTGAAGCGTTCAGCTCTGCTGGATGGAGGCCAGAACTGCTCTGACCTGGTTCGTGGTGCTCTGTGTTCTGCTGCCACCTCGGTCCTCCAGCCCAAACACTGCTTTTAATTTCAGTATTAAGCTGCTAGAACTTAATGTTTTCTGCCTGTACCAGCTGCCTTTCCACCTTCATCCAGCCAAGCTGTTTTTGCTGGTTTTATTGTAGGGTTTTGAAAGCCTGCATCAATAGCAGCAAAGCCTTCAGTTAAAGTGTTACTGAAAACCTGGTAGGAACCCTAAGTTGTCCATGTATTCATTATTTCAAGTGTGTCTTGATTTGAAAGTAAATACTATAAAACCAGTGCAACCAAAACTATCCACTTAACAGTGACAAAATCGAACATGTAATGCAGAACTAAACCCATCTCATCAAGCATTATTTGAACTGTACCCAGTCATTCAGTGCAAGACGCCTTTAGGATTAAAATTGCATTAATTAAAAATGGTAAAAAAAAAAAACCATATGGTTGTGCACGTGGAAGAATTTGATTTTAAAAGTAAAAGATTAACTTTTAAATTTATTTTCCTAGTCATGAAATTACTTGAGCGTCCCCTGCAGCTGAACTTTCACTGACTTGCCTCTGGGGAAATAGGAGTATATCATTTCCAAACTGGAACACTCAAATAAGAGACATTATAGAATCACAGAATGACAGAAAAATTAAGGTTGGGAAAGCCCTCCAAGACCATCAAGTCCAACCTGTGCCCATCCCCACCTTGTCCCCCAGCCCAGAGCACTGAGTGCCACGGCCAGGCCTTCATTGGACACCTCCAGGGGTGGGGCCTCCACCACCTCCCTGGGCAGCCTCTGCCAAGGTCTAACCCCCCTTTCCAGGAAGAAATTCCTCCTCATGTCCAACCTGAACCTGCCCCTGGCACAGCCTGGGAACATTTCCTCTTGTTCTGTCCCTTGTTCCCTGGGAGAGGAGGCCAAAATATTTAATTGAAAACTAGTTCTTGTTAAACACAGATAAACTCGTCTGTGACTTTGTACTTTCTATATTCTGTTTTCTTTAATTGCCTGAAGACAGTCTCCTATTTTTTGCATTTTTCCCATATGCATTACAGTATTCGCCTGAACCATAAATCAAACCATTGACAAAGTTCTCGGTAGCAAAAATAATTGAAAGGGTGAAAATTCATTACAGAGATCCCCATGAGATCAGGAAAAACATTGGACCTGAAAGTGCTGAAGGAAATGCAATGCATAGAATCACAGAGTGGTTTGGATTTGAAGGGACCTTAAGGATCATCCAGTCCCACCCCCTGCCATGGGCAGGGACACCTTCCACTAGCCCAGGTTGCTCCAGCCTGGCCTTGGACACACCCAGGGATTGGGCAGCCACAGCTTCTCTGGGCAACCTGAGCCAGGGCCTCCCCACCCTCACAGCCAAGAATTTCTTCCCAATATCTATTCTAAACCTACTTTCAGTTTAAAGCCATTCCCCCTTGTCCTGTCACTCCAGGCCCTTGGAAATAGTCTCTCTCCATCTTTCTTGGAGCTCCTTCAGGCCCTGGAAGGCCACAATCAGGTCACCCCAAAGCTTCTCTTCTCCAGCTGAACAATCCCAGCTCTTCCAGCCTTTTCTCCCAGCAGAGCTGCTCCGGCTCTGGGATCCTCTTGGTGCCTCCTCTGGACTCTCTCCAGCAGCTCCATGTCCTCCCTGTGCTGGCCAAGCATCTGAACACTGATGGGGACATGAATCTTCACACTCCAAAGAAATCAGAAATCAGCTCTCACCACACACATGTGCTCTTAGCATGGTCTATACACATTTTCCCATCTTTTGTTCTTTTGTCACCTCTCTGCTGGCATTGCAAGAGCAGCTGCACCAAGGAATTTAGAGCCCATCGCATCTCCTGCTCGGGGTTAACGCCGTGCTTTGAGTCCAAGGCCTCCCCCACGTGTACTTTCCATCCTGAGAGATTGTGGCTGACACTGTTGTTCCTTGGGGACACTTGTGCACATGAAAAGCAGACAACTGGAACAGGATTTTATTCCACTTGACGAGCTTCACACGGAAGGATCTGGCTGAGGAAGGCCCAGCTCTGTTCCCAGTGAAGGGAGCAGCGACCTTTGTGGAAACCCTGTCAGTGCAGCAGCTAATTCTTCCAAAAATTTCAGCTCCATCCTTAGGAGTTTGGATGTGAGAAGGCTGCAGTTGCTGAGATGCGTCCTATCTGTTCACACTGGGGAAGGTGGTTGTTCCTCATCCAGCTGGCTCAGGGCTTCAGAGCCTCAGAAAGACTGTTTTCCTGCTCGGGATGGAAGGACTCCGACAGCAGACTTCAGCTTCCAAATTTAAGCTTCTGCCCACCCAGAGGTGTTGCTTCTCGGTGACAGATGTACTGATGAGTCACCCACGAAGATGTCAGAAGGATTACCAGGTAGCAGAAAGCTCTGGAGAAAAACCAGCCTCCTGAGAAAAGACACACATTCCCTGGCTGCGGAAACGAGCATCCTCTGGGTTTGGTTCTAGCCCAGAGCCAGGGCAGATTCACAAGCAGGAATTCAAATCCAAGCTGATTTTCCACACCAGAGAGAAAACAAAAATGGCCTTCAGATCCAAAAGGGATTTTAATTTCCCCTCTCCCCTGCCAAACTGGTCAAAATGTCCAAAGCAACAAAAATTCACCTCGGATTCCTGGGACTGGGTCACGGTATCTCTGCTTTGTGATACTCTGTGGTGGGTGTATGTTCAGTTTGCCACATCAAGAGCCAGCAGGATGCACGAATGTCTCCATGGGGATGGTCTGCTCACATTGCAGGTAGCATCCCACCAGGAAAAGATTCTTCCTGTAGCAATTCCAGGCAAGAGCAGACAACTCTCCAGGTCACTCAGGGCAGAACTGTAACATGACATTGGGTTTGCTGCAATAGGGTCAGATCCACACTCCTGGAGAACTGTGCTCTGCAAGACTCCATCCTGAATACTGTTCTCAGCTCCAAGCAGGATATCTGGCCTAAGAAATGACCCAGGTTATGGTCTGGAATGGCTGTTCCAGGGGATGCTGAAGGAGCAGGGCTGGAAGGAGTCAGCTGTGAGAACCACTGACCACAAAAAGGGAGGCAGCTCTGCCTGATCTACCACTGCCCTCCACTTGACCCCCAATGGACTGTCTCTCTGGGATTCTGTGGTTTCTCCTCGAGTGTGAATTTTCCCAGTTAAGAGCTGCCCTGATGACCAGAAATCCTTCTGGGAGCTGCTGGAAAACCCCAGCTCCTCACCAACTTGATCCCTCCTATTGATGTGGTTTCTGTGGCACAAAGAGCATTTCTCAGTCAAAGAGAGACTTTCATATTCAACTCCTCCTGGTTATGTCCTGTCCCACATCCTCAGTAGCACCCTTAGGAGGACAGCAATGGGAAGGAAAATCTCTCCCAGTCACACTTCAGTTTATTGGGATTGTTGAATCTGGTAAGTCCACTCTGAATTCTCCAACCATGGAGCCACAGTCTCTAATTCTCAAGCTCATTTCTCAGCTGGTAGATTAGTTTTTCCCTTACCTTTAAAACTCAGTGGTATTTTAATGGAGCTCTGCTTTGGAGTAACTTGAAAAATAATGAATTATTTTACTTGGAAAATTATTTTCAGGAGCACCAATAAAAACCCTGTAAAAATACCTGTTTGGGCTTTCTTTACTGAACTTCTTTGAGATGTAAAGAGACTATTTGGGACAAAAATGTGGACAAAAATGTGGCATTACTGTTACCAGTTTCAGATACCCAGAACTGACGACCTCTCAGGAAGCAGCAGAACAAATTAAATGAGTACCTCTGTGTGTGTTTTAAATGTGTCTTCCTGGAAAAAGAACTTCTGGCTTGAATGAAAGGAACCAAAGTGTACTTTTGCCAGACTTTATCAAAGAGGATTATGAAGTGAGCCCACAGGCAACTCCTGAGGTTGACAGAGCATAAAACACTCCTGAAAGGGCACAAAAAGAGGGGAATAAAGGGAAGGGTGCAGAGTTTTAAGTACAGGGTGTATGAACAAAGACTACCCCAAAAAAAGATTAGGAAGGTGTTCTCCCAAACTCAAAGTCCAGACAGCGCGAGGAAGACTCAACTTTAGATCAATTTTTTGTAGAAAGCAGAGCTGTCATCAGTTATCTACTGAACTACACTTCGAGAGGAAGTCAAACACAATCTGTGGTGTCACAGGGGAAGCAAATGATTGTTTCGTGACGAGAAGGTGGCTCAGGGGTGACCGCGCCCGTTGTCGCTGGGGTTGCACCACAGTTTCCACCATAACCTCCTATTTCCACACACCATCAGCATCGCAAAATGCTGACCTTTGGGGCTGCATTTTTCCATGCTTGCTCCCTGCCCCAAAGGTGAATTCCTTCAGAAAGGCTGAGCAGAACCCTTGCAGGGACCGTGGCTATTATTTTTGGCTGTTGCCGGGGCAGCCTTGCCTGGGGCAGATGGAAAAATAAGTGGTTTGTTCCTCCGAGCTACAATAAAATCCTCCCATCCATCATGTGAAGGAGAAAGTTAAAAGCACGAAAAACAAATCAGGGCTCTCCTGATTGTGGTGCTTGCAAGGACTGTTTAGGCTTGCAAATGGCAGCAGGTAAAGAAAAGGGAGATTTAAGTGGGAGACACTGAACAAGAGCCTCCTTTAATGAAAATTGCCGACATAACCATATTCATATCAGGAGCTCGTGGGTTACAGGGACAACTATGGACAAGTGTGTTAAACACAGTCTTCAGGACACACCATGGGAGGAGACTGGGTCTGTTTTGTCCCTTTGAGTGTCTCTTGGATGGGACACTTGTTTTTCTTACCCCACTGGCAGGGTAAGTCAATGCCAGGGGCATCAGATGTTCTGCATTTCTCAAAAGCAGGACTCAAAGGAGCCTTCAAACATGGATATAGGTGCTGAGCTGCAGGTACCCATGGCTGAAAACGCTCTCTGGGGGCTTTGAAGAACAGAGACTATGTATTAGGGTTGAGACGCTGAGCAGCACTCAAAGCCAGAAACAGCCCCAGGACAAAACCCCATGTCTGCTCTTAGGACATATCACCCAGGTGGCCTCATCTACCCTCACACATTCTCCTGATTTTATCATTCACAGAAAATATGTCTGAAAGGTACTGCACAGACTGGAAAAGCCAGTCTCCTTACGGGCCACAATACAGACCAGAGATGTCCAAAGGTCCCTGGGAGTGCAAATGTATTTGTTTCAGCAGGTCTGGTTTATGAGGATGCACACCCTCCAGATTACAGCTGCATTTGGTGCCAAGCTGCAGGACAAAATTTGGTTTCAATGTGATATTTAATACTGCTGAGCAGTTGATTATTATTCATCTCTAAGTTTGTCTCCTATGGTCTGCTCTTACAGGGATTTCAGTCACGGATTTAAGGGCACAAGCTGCATGAAAATCTGAGCTGGGCTTTCTAGAAACAGGTAGGAAATGGCTCCAGTAAAACATCACAGGAGATGTACAGGACACCAGCCAAGTTACACTGAAGCCTTTCTGAATCAAAACTTTTGCAGGCAGCCATTGAATGGCTTTCTCTGCACCTCCCAGGCTTTCAGCAGACACTGAGAACAAAGCAGTGTTGCTGCCTGTCCCTACCCAGGAACTTGTCCCTCCTCTGAGTCCTGTCTGGCTGCACAGGACTCCAACCCCCTTGGCTGAACTCACTCAGACCAACCAGTTCAGTCCTTTTCTCCTTGAGCTGACCTTGGCTGCATTTGCATGACTATCTCTGGCATCCTGTTATCTGCTTGATTTCTGCAGTATTCCCACCATCATAATCTTTTCAGGTTCAGTCATTCCCATGCTTTGATTTCCACGGAATGTGTCACGTTGGAAGGGCCCCAGAGCACAGGGCACAGGATTGTGGCCAGATGGGTCTGGAATATCCCCAGGGAGGAGACTCCACCCCCTCTCTGGACAATCTGGTCAGTGCTGGGTCACTGCCCAGCAAGGAAGTTCTTCCTCCTGTCCAGCTGGAACTTCCTGGGCATCAGTTCCTGCCCGTTCCTCCTGTGCCATTGCTGGGCCCCCCCGAGCAGAGCCTGGTCCATCCTCTGCCCCCTCCCTGCAGACCCCACAGAGCTGGGGGAGGTCCCCTCTCAGTGTCTGCTCTGGAGGCAGAACAGCCCCAGCTCCCTCAGCCTTTCCTGCTCCCTGAGATGCTCCATCCCTTCAGCATCTCTGCAGGAGAATCATCTTCCAGCAGCTCCCTGTCCTTGCTGTGCTGAGGAGCCAGAGCTGGACCCAGCCCTGCAGATGTGCCTCCCAGGGATGAGTAGGGGGGCAGGATCACCTTTCTGAACTGCTGCCAATGCTCTTCCTGATGTTCTCCAGGATCCCACTGGCCCTCAGGACACACCGCTGGCCCATGGACACCTCGTTGTCCATCAGGACCCACAGATCCTTCTCAGAGCTGCAGTTTTCTCTTCAGAAGATCACACGTTACATTCTCTTTTTTTCCATCTTCTTCCTTTGAGTGCCTGATTATCTACTTTTGCTGACTCCATCATTCAGTCCATATTTGTATTTGACATTACATAGAGCACTTCAATGCCACACTTTTAACCTCAAGCACGACAGAATGCCTGGCTGAGAAGAAGTTTACAGAGTGCACATAATAATCTGCCTGCTCTATAACTTCTTTTCCTACCTGTAACTAATGTGTCTACATGCAAATTATTGTTAAATAATTCCTCCAGTCTTGTTTGCTACCCAAGATTAACAATTCCATTGCTAATTCATATGGACCTTAACATAAGACTTTCAGAAGCTTTGTTTTTCTAATATAACTGGCATTTATCATGCCTGATGAAAAGCAAAAAGAATGATGGTGAAATCATTCTGTTTTGTCATTCCCTGAACTTTTATATGAAACAATTGCTTAACCCCATAAATCCTCATGGCTTTGTGTTGTACAAATTCCAGCACATCTTTTATCAGTGTATTAAATAGCTTCAGTCTGACAGAGACTAGGGTTAGGAAGAAATTATTCCCTGTGAGGGTGGGGAGGCCCTGGAACAAGTTTTCCTGAGAAGCTGTGGCTGTTCCATCCCTGGAAGTGTCCAAGTCCAGGTTGGACGGGCCTTGGAACAACATGGGCTGGTGGAAGGTGTCGCTGCCCATGGCAGGGGTGGGACTGGATGATCTTTAAGGTCCCTTCCAATCCAAACCATTCTGTGATTCTATGATTCTCCCTGTGTTTCTTCTACTTCTCACAACACATCCCAGCTGAGTATTCTGATGAATCCAGCAGAAACAGTGACAGTGGACTCACAGAGGAGTTCTTCCTCTCTCCATACTTTTCCATATACTGCTGGAGTACTGATTCCTTGACCACCGTAACATGCCCTGATCTGAAATCACACTCTCTTCCCCCTATTCTGTGTCCAACTGCAGCCTGTTGACAATTGATTTCATCAGGACAATGAATTACACCTCTGGATTGCTTGGAATGAAAGGAACTCCTTTCCTCAGGGTTCATTCCACTATTTTCTTTACTCCACTACCTTGAACCTCCAATTGCTCCAATATACTTTTTCAGATGTTTTTTTCTGCTTTGGTAGAATTTGTCCCTAAAAGGTCAACTGTGATATTTATCTTTTCTCAGGGCACATCTGCTTTTAACTCCTTCCTGGAGCAGAGCTTTCTGCTGAAGGAACTGAGCCCATTCAAGTGTGTCTACAGTGTTTGCACTGCAGGGAGAAAGTGCAGTCTTCTAGAGCTGGCTAGGGTAGGCTTCAAAAGATTTCCTCCATATTTACTTCACCTCGAGGACATGTGGTTCACCACTCTTTTTCTTCCCCCAAATTGTTGGTGTTGTGACCCAACTGCATTTCCACAGAAAAGAACCTTCGGCACACTGCGCTTGCACCTTGATCTCCTGCTCTCCCCTCAGATCTCTCCCTGCTTTTCCAGTCTCAGAGTGATTTTATCGATGTTCCGCAAGACACTTTTACTTCTT
The DNA here is from genome assembly GCA_013399855.1 of Oxyruncus cristatus. Lineage (NCBI taxonomy): Eukaryota > Metazoa > Chordata > Aves > Passeriformes > Cotingidae > Oxyruncus > Oxyruncus cristatus. Next base: position 11,680 of record VXAY01003686.1, on the reverse strand, counting down.
TTGTTTCCCTTCAGCCTCTTGTTTACATTTTCCCCACATCGCCTTCTTTTATTGCTCATTTAGGCTGTCATTAGCTACGTGTACTTTTCAATAACTTCCTTCACTTTGTTTTTTTATCACTTCCTTGAATATATCCCAGCCAATCTGCAGTGGCATTTCTTCATCCTTGCAAGTCAGCGGCCTGAAAAGTCATGAAAAGCCACCTTGGAGGATCTGTCCCCAGGAATTATCCTGTAACACAGTCCTGCACTTGGACACAGGAGGTTTGAGGGGCTTTCCAGAGGTGAATCAAAGCAGGAAAACACTCTACCATGACCAGAGCCATAAAATTTCCAGTGACTATCATGAGTCAGTTGAGGGCGTGGATGACAAGGACTCCAGGCAGGCAACTCACAAAGCTACAGGGGTGAGTCTGTCTCAGGGGACACCCCGAGTTCCCACCGGGATGATGGTTTGGATAAAGAGGGCGACATCTGGCCCTGGCCCTGATGTGGCTGTTCCTTCCCTCTCCAGCTCTATCCAGAAGAACACAATGAGCCAAACTGATCTTTTTCTAGGAAAAAAAAAAAAAAAAAAAAAAAAAAAAAAAAAAAAAAAAGCGGCCTAGGTCATGGAAAGGGCTCTGGATTTCCAATAAGTTGAACCTCCAGGAATCCAGAGCTATCAAAACTGGAGCGACACAATTTCGTTCCAGCGCTGGCAAGGCAGTATTTGGATGCAAGATATTACAAGATGTCCTGCCAGTTCTGGTTCTAGGCACATGCTCCAAAGCAGGTGAATCCTTCCTTATTTGTAGTTCCACAGCAAGTAAAATGTTTCACAGAACTCCAGCAAAGACGAAACCAGCTGGCTGATAGAGAGGGCTGAGAGAGGTGATCCTCTCAAAAGAGGTGCTGTACCTGCTGCCAGCAGTTTCTGACATGAAGGCCAATCAAATTAATTGTATTATATATCTATGTCTGCACTGAGGTAGGTACCTGGGTGCAAATATAACCCGAATTTGTACACACACACACACAGAATGTGTGCACACAGAACGGAGGTATTTTCTAGAAGAGAGCTTTTCACACATTCCTTGGCAGACCAGATCACCTTCACCTCCTGTGATCCCAGGCATTGAGGTGTTGGAGAAGGAAGGGGTCCTTTGCTTCTCCCAGGCTTCTGGAACTGCTTCCCCCAGGTTCTCATTTTTATACCTCTGCTCCTGACGCATTTGCCCATCAAAGGACATCTCTGTTTCCCTCACTCTCTTATATCATGAGCTTTGTTGTAAAATAAAGAAGGTTGGGCTGGATGGAGTTGCCAAACTTTGAAAAGCTTCTGTCAAACTTTACATTTTCCTACAGGGCTGCAATAGCCCATATTTACCTAATAGACTGTGGAGAGTCCAAAGGAGCTTCTAAAAAACTTCTGGTAAAGAGTATTTGTGTTAGGAATTGATATGCATGCCAAAAACAATGTACTGCATTTATCAGCCTGGAACTGTTACAATCTTTTCAGCAAATAATATCCCAGTTTCTGAAAAAGCCTAAAATGTGCATCTAATCCAATTGTGTCACCTCTCATTTCCTTCAAAGAAGGGGAAAAAGGCAAAGCTAAGCCTGAAATTCTGGTTTGAATTAACTGCCACTTTATCTCGAAGTGACCTCTCTGTGCAAAGTTATTACTGCAAACACGGTCTCTGAGACCATTCAGTCATCTCCAACCCCTGAAAACAGAATTACAAGGCAGTTAATGCTATCAGCACTATCATCTTGCATTTGTGGAGGGCTTCTCATCCAGAATGTTCCAGCTCCTGGCAGGGTGATCCATCCTGGGGACCAGGCTGGGTGGGCTCATACTGTGAGTCCTGCATTAAGCATTATAAAAGGTAAGGGAAGATGGGAGGGGGCAGGAGGGGGATTATACACTTGAATTCCAGTGCCACTGTTAAAGCATTAACCCTCCATGAAATGAAAATCAGCAACAAGTGCTGCACAGCCATGGAGAGAAGGAAATGGAGAATATTCCAGGTATTATCTCAGTTCCACTCAGTCCTCTCTGGCAGCATGGGGAGGCCCAAATGTAAGGAGGTTCAGACCCTCCAACAGAAAATACAGGGCAACAAACGGCAGTTGAACTAAGAGGCTTGGTTATTCAAGCTGTGAGAGAGCCTTGATTCCAGTCAGGACAAGCTGGTAAAAGCCTGACTATTTCAAGTGGGATGATTAAAATTTTCTTCATTAAAATGAAGAGAATTTGAAATCATTATATTATTCCTTTTTGTCACTCCTGCCAGCCCCTCATTCTCCCCACCCTGCCATGCACCCACAAGTACCTTTGCACACCAGTCCATTTATCCCTGGTCCTTCCCCAGCACTCAAGGGCTCCTCTCTTTGATGGCATCTCCTGAGCCTGTGTGGAGTCGACTGCTGAGGACTGAGGAGCTCATCTCTCCCCTGTTCTGCCCCACTGGTCCCTGGGGCTCTGTCCCTCCTGGTCGGACCCGTTCCTGGCCTCTCCTGCAGCCTCCTCGCTCCCGGCTGCTGGAGAAGGTTGAGGTGGTGAGCCAGAGAAGCTGGAGACCAAAGAAGAAAGAAGGGAATTTATACTTTGGCATTTTGGAAGCTGGAATCCAAAAGGGAGAAGATTAAGGACGTGACTTGAGGCCAAAATGTTTGGCTCTGCCGTTTCGGAGTGGAGCGGGGCAGGTTTATTCCTATCACAACACTGTGGTCCACGTCCTGTTGGAAGCTGCCAACATCAGGGATGTGTGGTGGGTTCAGAGAACCTCTCCTTCGCTCTCCCTATTCCTGCAGTGCTGGGGGAGGAAAGGGATAAGAGAGGAATTAGCAGCACTGCAAGAAACTTGTCTGACATTGACTGGTCCTTGGGGGAGCATAATGCAAACGACCCCAGGAGATCCTGTGCCTGGGAGTTATCACTGGGCCATGCAGAGGTTGCAATTCCTCCTGCCACTGTTCTCCTCAGCTGTCCTCCCTCACCATCATTCCAGCAGACCTGTGGCCCTCAAACTGTTAATTTGGCCTTTGACTGCTATTTCATATATTCCAGCTGCTGAGTTAGGGAAAGGAAGGGGGAAAAAAAAGCAGCATCTCACTGAAAACAGATGCTGCCTCTGTACTAAGCAGATAAATTAAATGCATAAAGCACGGCTTGTTTACAGTGTTGGTTTTTTTATAAAGTTTCACTGGTTTTATTCTTGATATTAAAATTCAAAGTACATTATCTCACAGTTTTTGATGCAGGTGGATTAGGGAAATAGCCCATTTTTCGGGAATATTGTAAATGAAATGGACTAACAATTCACCACAAAAATGACAGTACAGAATTAAAAAAAAAAAAAAAAGGTGATTTCAGCTTTTACTCCTGTAGAACAGACACAGCTTTTCTAGCCTGCATTTCTCCACAGTCACTTACAAGTCCGTGCAATTTCTCCCTATATCTGACATGCACAGCTTTAATACATTGGAGTAAACCACGTTATTCCAGCATGGATCTGCACGCACAGAGTCACACAGAGAGGAATACACATACATGTCGAGGTCAAAGACAACAGGACCATCAACACTGGAAGAGACCTTCAGGATCATCCAGTGCCACCCTCACTCAGCATCACCACAATCACCCCTAATCCATGTCCCCAAGGGCCACATCCAGGTACCTCTTAAACACTTCCAGACACAGGGACTCCACCACCTCCTGGGACACTTATTCCAACACCTGAACACTGTTATGGAATTTTTTTATTCTAACCTCTGATCTGACCCTGCCCTGGGGCAGTTTGAGGCCATTCCCTCTCCTCCTTTCCCTTGGGACATGGCAGCAGAGCCCGACCCCCCCTCCCTGCCCCCTCCTGTCAGGGAGTTGCAGAGAGCAATGAGGTCCCCCCTGAGCCTCCTCTTCTCCAGATAAACCCCCCCAGCTCCCTCAGCTGCTCCTCACAGCACATGTTCTCCACACCCTTCCCCAGCTCCGTTCCCTTCCCTGCAGAAACTCCAGCCCCTCCATGTCCTTTTGGAAGTGAGTGGCCCATAACTGAACACAGGATTCAAAACCAGTGCCCAGTAAGGGGGAAAATCACTGCCCAGGTCCTTCTGGACACACTATTCCTGATGTAGGCCAAGATGCCATTGGTCCTCTCGGCCAGCAGGATTAAAGCCATTCCAGCACATTGTCTGTCTCAGAGCTCGCTGGCTCCTCAACAAACTGTGATGTATTTTCATATCTGGTTAGAAAAACTGAAGCAAACACTGACATTTGTTTTATCACAGTTCAATAGCCAAAGCTGACCCCAGAGTCTCTGAGGTAAAAACTGATCTTTGGTTCAAAACACCTGATCAGTGTTTACAGTTCTATGGAAATACAACAGTGTGCACAGTCCCAAAACCTTGAAAACTCAAATGGGAAGCGCCTGTGATATTCANAACTGGATGCAGCCCCGTTCACCACCACGTTCATCACCATCAAAGATGATGATCTTTGCAACTTCTCAGAAGCAGTTTTCACTCAGGGAAGGCAAAAAGAGAGTTTGTGGTCTGCCAGGACCAGCAGAATTTGGAGTTTGTTAAAGTTTCAGGATTTTGTGCCTCAAGTTACATTAAACAGAATGTCTATATGAAAGAGTATCAGTGCCTGCATTGATGTAGCTGATTTTCATCTCAGTAATGTAAAAAAGAAATAAATTACAACAAAAAAAAAAAAAGAAAATGGTTTGGCAGCAAATCCATCTTCAGACATGGTTAGGGAGCTGGGATGAAGAAAGAGCTAAGGTCAAAGTCAGCACAGCAGTTGCAGAATTCCATGTGCTACATGTTTATAGAGATTTTCCTCTCCTTCTGCCTCCTTTGGCACTGGGGATCTCCCCCGGGGCAGATCCAAGCAGGATGCCACAGACATCCTGGCAATCCCTCCAGGTTGGAGTAGTGGTGGGTAATGGGGAGGGGGCGGTGGCAGATCCTCACAGCACAGGGCAGCCCCAAGGACTGGTCCTCGGGGTCCGTTTTGTTAGGCCTGCACAGGACTGAGGTGGCTCAGTCGTCGTTTTACCTGATTTCTGTGAAAACTGGAAGGCCAGAGATGCCAAAAGGAAAGTCTCTCACACTCACTTCTCATGATACAAGACAGGACAAGATTTGCCTTTGCACACTGTGCTCCCTGGAAAACTTTGTAAAAGGGAGCTGCTTGCTTGAAGCAGGACATTTGGCAGGTTTCAGTTTGCAGGAAGGCACCTGGTTTTCCATGTGCATCAGAACTCTGAGGTCGTGCTTGTTATTGGTGTTAGAGACTTCAGAGAAGCCCCCACAAGCACACTCTTGCATGCTTTGGTGATCCAAGGGTAAAGCAACAGGGAAAAGTAGAAAACCTTGATCTTTTGGGTCCCTCTTGGGAAAACAACCTGAAATTTGGAAGTCTGGTGCCGTCCAGATCCCTCACTGGAGTCCCAGCCTCAGAAATTGCTGCAACCTAGCTGGAAATCAGGGTTCCCTACTCTGTCCTGTTGCTTTACCCCTGGTTTTACTGGACACCATGCATGAAAGTGCTTATGGGGGCATCCAAAATTTAACCCCTGGGAACACAGGCGCTCAGGACAACCCTTCTGCAGACTTCAGAGCATGGTCACGCACCTTTCTTGTGGGAATCAGGCGAGGATTTTGCAGTGGTTGGAGATGGTACCCGTGGTTTATGTCAGCTCTCAGCTGATTTATATTCTCCCCCAAGAAACAGGAGGCCTGAATGGTTCTCCTCAGCCATGGAAGGTTCTCCTCAGGAGTAATCCCAGCCCATGTAGAAGCCAGCTGAGCACTCTGTGTCCCTGTCCTGTACTAAACCAAAGTATCAGAGGCACATCCTGTGAGGGGATCTGATTTTGCCAAGGTGTCCTCAGTGTCCTGACCTGAACCTTGCCCTTGTGGCAGCATAGGTTAAGAAGTTGCCATTCCCCTGTTAGTCTAGGCAGGAACTCAGGGTTCAGCTGGTCACAGCAGAAAAATTCTGCCCCTGTGCAGAAGCAGAGCTGTGTGACTAATGAGTTGTTCTAAACCGATTGGAATTACAAGCCCGATTGAGATTATGGATCACCAAACCAGTGTTTGCATCCCAGTCACCTCAAAAATAGCTTCTCTGGTGAATACACCTTTACTGGGGGAGGGAAATGGATTGTCAGGAAATGGTTTCCTTAAACTCACTTTCGGTGGTCTGACTTGGTGGTGGTTAATGAGGCTCAGCTCATCAATATGGGTTTTCCCTGAGGAGAAATTAATTCTTTCCTATTTGCATTTGGACAACTGTCTTTGCATTTCCCATAGATCACCCGGATATAAAATCAATTACTCAGCCCTCTCCTGTAGAAAATAAAACTTTTTATTTGCTTGTATTCTCCTTGTCACTATCACTGGGCAATTGTTTGCAGCTAAAACTGCACTTAGAAAGACTGTGGCTGTAAAGACGCTCTATAACAACCACTGCAGTCAATGGATTTGTTAAAGTCCCTTCCTTCTGCTTCTTGTTAAATCTAAGACTCAGTCCCAGCGTAACATCCAAGCAGGCAAACTCGAGAATCCAAGGAGGACTTCAGCAGACAAGTGAAATCTTGTATTTTTACAGATAAAAACCACGCTGCGCTGTCCAAAGAGAAAAAAAAGCTATTCTCATTTTTTTCTGTAAAACACCAGGCCAGTGGTAAAACTTGTGACTGAAAGCACATGACAAATCACTTCTTATACCACAAAGGCCAAGACTCAGCACTTATTTGTCAGACAAGCTGCAATCTGTGAGCATAAAAGTTGTCCGTGATGCGAAGGGAACCACTGTGGTATTAAATCTCTGGTTCAAGTGCATCATCTTCCACAATGTTTAACACATCAGGAAGACTCCTATTATGTATGAACTGCATCCTGGCTACTTTTTAACCATTCCTGGTGAGAAAAATCTTGGAAATGCGTGCTGAGTCAGCTCTTATGTAACCATAGGGTGAATTCTTACCCTTCAGCAATTGCTCTCACAGCTCCTACATCCTTCTTCAGCAACTAGAGGTCCAGAGGTTAACTGAGGGTCTAACCAGCTTCCCATGGATGCATGGGGACAATTCCTGGTGCTGTTCACAGGCCTGCTGTGGCAGAAGGTGCTGCCTCGGGGCTTTACCTCAGAATAATTAGCACCAGGCAGGGAGCTGGGGAATTCAATGCCAGTTTAAACTCATTGAGTCCCAGAACGGTTTGGGTGGGAAGAGACCATAAAGATCATCTCATTCCAAACCCTGCCATGGGCAGGGACACCTTCCACTAGCCCAGGTTGCTGCAAGCCCCATCCAACCTGGCCGTGGACACTCCCAAGGATCCAGGGGCAGCCACAGCTTCTCTGGGCAACCTGGGCCAGGGCCTCATCACCTTCACAGGGAACAACTGCTTCCCAATATCCCATCTCTCCCTGCCCTCTGGCAGTTTGAAGCCATTCCCCCTTGTCCTGTCCCGCCATCCCTTGTCCCCAGTCCCTCTCCAGCTCTCCTGGAGACCCTTTAGGCCTTGCAAGGGGATCTCAGTTCCCCCCGGAGCCTTCTCTTCTCCAGTCTGAACAACCCCAAATCTCTCAGCCTGTCTCCAGAGCAGAGGGTCTCCAGCCCTCTGATCATGTGAGTGGCCCTTCTGTAAGTGTAGTTATTTAGTACTGATTATTTAATTTGACAGCTTTCAAACTATCCTGTAATTTTCAAAAAAAAACACCCAGGACCTGACTGTCATAACTGGGGTCCTGGAAATGCCTCTCAAATAACATCAGAAATAATCAGAAAGTGTAAAATTATAGTTTGCACTAAGAAAAAGCAAATTAGGGTGTAGTGATTAGATTTTCTCTGTCAACATGAAGATGAAGGTCAGAAAACTGAGCCAAACACCCTCAGCTATCTTTTAACACAAGGCCCTTTTTCCCTTGTAGTGCTGCCACAGCAAAACAGATGCTAGAAATTCTCACTCCAGAGCTCTTTGCTTTTCATCCAGTTTTAAAGCTGTGGTGCTGTTCCAAGTTAAACTCACAAAGGAGAAAGAAATATGCGGGTGTTTTCATTGCAATATGAATTTTCCATCGAAGATGTGGTTGAATTAGCAGTTCATTTTTTAACTATTACTTTAATTTGCTCCTTGTGGTCATTCCTTTTTTTTTTTTTTTTTTTTTTTTTCTTTTTATAAAAGTCATGCCTCAGTCCTGTGCCTTCTGAGACAAGTCGACATAAAACGTTTTAAAGGGAAGGGAAATGTCTAATTATATGTCTGTAAAGTGGCTCTTGAGCTTCGTTTGTGTGGAGCAAAACAAATAAGAGAAAATGTGGAGGAATGTGCTGCTGATTGAGTGTGGACATTCCCATCTTGTTCCCATACACGGGCAGGAATATTAAGGTGCTGGGAGTGACTCTGAGTCTAGACATCCATTATAGGTTTTGTATTTTCAACCCCTCTTTTAACTTGTGCCTGGAGTAACTGATGTTGTTCACACACCGGGACATTTAAAGCAAGGCAAAAGGAAACATTTCTTTCCCCCCTTTTTTCCTCCTTAGCACATGGAAAGTAAAGAGAATTGTGTGATTTTCATTATATACTTCGCCACAGTGTATTTGCCTCCCAGGAGCTGTGTTTTAGAGGCTCTGCAGTGGGCTTTCAAATCCCGGACATTTTAAATTGCGGGTCGTTTTCCAGGAGGTAATTCACGAGGAATTCAAGGCTGGTGGGTCCTTTCTAGATGGACAATCAATGCTGAGTTTTAATTTTAATACCAGTGTTGAGTGTGTGAGAGGGACAAACGCAGCTCATGAACGTTTTCTTTTGTGGAAGGCAGTGGAAACCAAGAGAGGGTTAATCCAGTGGCACACTGGAAAGAAGGAAAGCTGTCAGGAAACACAGGGAGGGGAGAACAGGATGAGACCCCCAGCCTGAAGCTGAATAGAAAAGCAGTGAATGTAACTCACTGAAAAGAGCTCCAGAGCAAGGCTGTGGACTGTGAAAAGCCGGGAGAAAGGGCCCGGGGAAGCAAAGATGACTTGGAATAATAGTTGTCTACCTCCAAAGAGGGAGAGCTGAACGGGAGACACACTTCCACTCCTTCCAGCCTGTCATATCCCAGGAAATGCTCCTACAGACATATTGTGTGCCAAGGCAATATGAGGAAACCTCAGGTGAGAGTGAGACCCCGAGGAAACCAATGCTCAGCTGTATTTAGAGACGATGAAGCTATTTAGGAACAGCAGCACTTGCGGGAGACTCAGAGTGAAAGCACAGACCAGAAAACCTTAAAAGATCCCAAAGCATCCAGGGGATGCTTTTCCCAGGCTGTGGGAATGACACTAGACCGTGACTAATGAAACAAGACTTTTTAGTGATGCCTGGATAAAGTTGCCTGGGGGTTCTGTTTTTCTTGCCTGAGGCAGCACCAGAGGGAACCCAGTTGAAGTTGTCTGGGTGGTTTGACTGGGTGTTTTCACAGGTTTGGGTTTCTTTTCAGTTCCACTTACAGTCTACATTTCACAAATGTTTAAAGTTTCCTGCAATCTGCAATATTGCTTCAGGAGCTTTCTTCCCGAGGCAATAGTGCACACTCAGAAATCTTTACTTAACTTGATTGCACTGGAGTTTTTAGGGTATTCTCGAATTCAGACTGTGCTTAAAAGTTATTTCCCCTTTTCTCAGAGTGCAATTGCCAAAGAGGTGTGTGAAAAAAACCCTGTAAGGGCCTGACTGCCCTGAGCACAGACTTTCACAGACTTTAACACTTTTTAACAACACTTTTTTCAGCCACTCCTGATAAAGAATTTAATTAAGAAGAAGGACAGTGCTCTAGAAACATATAATAATTCATGAAGTGAAAAATATAATAGCTGTGTTAAAAATAATCCTTTCAAGAGAAACATCGGCTACCTTTTCTCTCACCCACTCTAAGAATGAAAGTTTCTGTATTTCTAACTGTACAGTTATACTGTATTTGTATAGTTATACATCCTATAAAAGACTGTCTTTTGGATCTTTCAAAACTTAACCCATCTTTCAAACTGATACATTTAAAATACCATCCAAATCCATTACATCCTTGTCTAAATTCTGTCAAATACACTTGCTGTGCCAAAATACAACTTGATATCAAAATGTCAAACAACCTTGACCCCTGAATGCCACTCAGAACCACTTCAACACTCACAAGCCCCTGATTTTTATCTCCCTTTCAGTCTTTCAATTCCTTCTTGACAGCTAAGAAGCAGAATTCCAAGAGCTGTTTTACGAAGGGTATCCCTACTTTCTGGGACTGGAGGAGTGTTGAAGGCTGGCCACTCTCCTGGCAGCTGTATTTCCCTTGGAGTCCATAGGTTCATCTCCCAACCCTCTTATATATTTTTTCCCTTAAGGAGCTGAACTGGAACTGAATCATGTTTTATTTTAGTGCAACTCTGAATGTGGATCATCTACAACTGTTACTGGTTTAACCAGAAGCAAACAGTGCCCTCATGCCTGGTGATTCTTTTCTTATTGGACTGCAATAAGCACAGTTGCATTCAGGGAACAATGACTCATCTCACTCCAGCCAAAGGGGTTTTCTTGGACAGAGAAAAGCTCAAGGCAGAGCTGTAGGTTTTCAACCAATTAAGCTCTTGATTCAGCATCAAATCTGAGCAGGTACTTCGTGTGCAATTTGTGTTGAACAAGGCACAGAAGCTTGTGACCCTCTCCACTGAGACAAATTCCATAGAAATACAGGCCTAAATGCTCTGCTAAACATGTGGACTTCAATACATCCTTGTATGTTTATCCCAGTCTGGGCTTCCCAAGTTGTAGTAAACAAACGAATGTGAACATGTCAGAGATGCATGTGGAAATTTAAGAAAATCATAGAAACAGAATATTCTGAGTTAAAAGAACCAGCAAGGATCATCCAAGTCACATTCCGGGCCCTGCCCAGGACACCCCAACACTCCCCCTGGCCCTGAGAGCGTTGTCCAAACGCTCCTGGAGCTCTGGCAGCCTTGGGGCCGTGCCCACTGCCCTGGGGAGCCTGGGCAGTGCCAACCACCCTGTGGGGGAAGAACCTTGTGCTGAGATCCAACCTGAGCCTGCCCTGGCCCAGCTCCAGCCCTTCCCTGGGTCCTGGCCCTGCTCCCCCAGAGCAGAGGTCGGGGCTGGAGGGAACAGAGGCTCCTCTCCAGATTTCCTGACCCATCTCCCCCTTGTCCAGCACTTCCCAGGAATGGCACAGCACACAGGGGACCCTTTAAATTGCTGAATTTATTCTTGCCTCATTTCCCTGCCACAACCACAATCTCCTGTGTGGCCAACCCTGCCCAGCCCAAACCCGGCAGGGCCCCCGTGGGGACTGAGGCTGGAACTGCCCAATTCCTCACCCAGGGGGACTCATTTTTGGGACTTGTGCTTCATTGGAAACTGTCNGCTTCATTGGAAATTGTCTGGAGAAATTCTCTTTTTTAAGAATTTAAAAAAGAGGAAACTCTACTATCTGTTAGGCAGTAAAAAGTGAACTAAATAGTTCACTAATAGTTCCCCACCAGTGGGGAGGGGAGTTGCCCAATTCTGGGTATTGACATTGGAAACAATAATACAACTCTCTTTTTATCACCACTTGACCTCCACGAAGTGAAAGATTCAGGGCCCAGCAGGGACTAAAGGAGGGGCTGCAAGGCCACAAGTGC
>VXAY01003678.1:278258-288658 GCA_013399855.1 Oxyruncus cristatus | reverse complement strand
AATAACAATAATAATAATAATGTAATCAAAACAATTTTTTAAGTCATGTTTGATCAAAAGGTAACTCCAGCATGTCTTTCTAACATAATATGATGCCCAGATTAGCATTTCATAAAATAAAATTGTTCCTCTCTTACATTTATTGCAAAACATGTTTCAACATGTAAACCAAGGATGATAGTAAGGATGAAGTACACTTCAGTCCTCTTACAGCAATGTGTTTAAGGCTACCTAATTTGCTGTCCAACTGACTTCAGCTAGATTATTCATCTTCTTACATTGTGTGATTAAAACCTTGCTGAATTAAATGCCTGATGAACATTCCAATGTGTGTGTGCATCATGACTTGCAACAGGATCAGGTCTGGTATACACAACTTTGCATCCTGAATTCTGTAGTTCCATCAGAATTGGTTCTCTCCTACATTTTTTTCTGTTTTTAGAGTAGACTTTGATATGTTGTTACTGTGAGGTTCCACTTGTAGTGGCTTGCAAAAGCATAGTCAGCTCACTCTATATATTGATAATATTCTTCTGAGTCAGAAATTTTGGGGATTTGGATTCAACTTCTTATTTTGGCACTGTGCAATTGCCATTCATTCCTTTAAATGTATAAATCGCCCCAGCTATTCTTTCCTCTCCTCCTTTCTAGAATCAAAGGCAATTCCTTTAAAAAAAAAGTCCAGGGTTTTTAAAACTGCACCACTGACTCCTCACTAAAATCATCTGTGTTTCACTGCCTTTTTCTTTTTAGGGCCAGAAATCTGTCATCATATGCAACCAGAGGAACTTCCTCCCGCCATGATTTTATGATTCTAACCCTCAAAATAAGGACACAGACAAGTGTTTTTAACACATTTCCACTGATGTTGCATGAATCCAGAAACATTTATATGCTAATCAACTCAAAATGGAAGTGATTAGTGAGTGGAGAGTGTCAAGATGGCTGTCCTTTTGCCATCAACCCATGATAACAGCACTAACGCTACATTAAGGCACTGCATACTGTATAAACCAAGAAAGGTTATAGGACATGACAGACTTAGATAATAGTAAACCCTGAGAAATCATACCCAACCTATTACATATTTATTATGCATTACAAATTGTAAATATTTTAAAAAAAATACCCAAAGATACAGTGTGGGTAAATTTTAATGCTTGATGAAATTATTCATGATATACAAAAAGTAACCTAACTCAACAAATAAAATGAAGGTTAATGCATGCGGATGAATATAAAAGAGAACCCAGCCCCAACGACTAATATGCTGTGTCCTTCCCCTGGTTGATCTCAGAGTGAAATTAATGCAACCTCATTTTCATCATTAGGAACTATCCCTAGAGCTGAGATGCAGAAGACCAGAGAGGATGCGCAGAGCCAAGTCCAGACACTTTCATTCCATTTCTCAGAAGCTTTCACAGCTGAGTAGTTTTGGAACTACAGACAAACACATATACCTAAAACAAACAAACAAACAAACAAACAAACAAAAATCTTCTTTTTATCCCTCTTATCTACATCTTTAATTCATACTTTTTCAGTAGTTTGTTTTATCCACTTTCTGACTCGAAAGGTCAGTCACAGGTTGGAGAGGCCTGTAATATGTAATGTTAGTTGAAAAAAATAGGAAGTTCAAAAGGAGGTAAACAAAAGGAGCAGGCATAATAGGCCCAGAGAGGATTCCTTTCTCTTTCAAGGATTTCTGATTTTCTTCTATGATCTATGATCATAGATTACAGTGTATCATGTCTACAATTTCCACTTCCCCTTCCTTTGTAGCTGCAAGTCTGCTGGCTGTAGAGTGAAAATGAGTCCAGAGTCATTAGTGGGTTTTAGGGATTCTCCAACACTTCTGTCAGTCCACAGATGTCAGCCAGTGCCCAGGACAGGTAGTAGTTGACTTGTTTACCGTCTATCCTTTCCTAAATTATTTTGTCTGTTTTCTTGCGTGTTTTGCACATTCCCAATCCCTGAGTTAAGTGATGGGGTAACACTGCTGAGCACATGCTGTCCTCCTGTAGTCAGTACAAAATACCACCTGTGTAGTGCAGAAGAGGAGAAGGCAGTATTGCAACACCCTCCTTAGGCTCACAGACTTGAAGGAAAAGCACTACACCGGGAACTACAGCTCTCCAGTGTTAATCTCTTCCACTTAGTGAGACTACCTGCAGCAACATTCTTTCTCAGTAATTCTTCACAAAGGCTATTTAGTTCTGCCTCATCACACCTCTGTTTCCTAAATCCCATTATTTGCAACTAGAATCCTGGACTACAAAGAGAGAGGTTTGATCCATGTACTCCCCTCTCTCTTGAGACAGGCTATTTAGAGTCAGGGCCATTGCTCCCTCACAGCACTGTCTGCTGGGAAGTCTTCCTCATGCCCAGGGTTCACAGTCACAGCTGCCACAGGCTCTCCAGAGATGCACATCTGCACTTCAATGCTGTGAGGCACATGTCGGTCTCATCCCACTGCTGGTGCTTAACTGAGGTGCCTCCAGAAGTCTCAGTGATGGATGTGTCTCCAGAAGACAGTTATTCTCCAGAATTGCTGCCTCTCTTCCTTCACTGGCTTTAAAGGAAGTAAAAGTTCCTGGTCTTTAACTGAGACACCTCAGTCAAACCCCTAAAGCTACATAAGGGGTAAGAAGATGATCAGAGCACTTTGAGCACCATCTCCTGAAGGAGAATTGCTGGCCACCTCTGCATTATACAGCAACTGTGGAAAGATGAAACCTTGGAGACTGATTTATGACCTGCACGTTTTTCATGCATGTAGCAGGGTCGTGGATGGGTGTGTGTGAATCTCCATGGTATGAGCAACAAATCACTGAGGTACAAGTCTCCTGAATGGTTCCGGCCATCTATTCTTCAAGCTTAGCCTTGTAACATAAATGAAAGGATTGTCCTTGCTTTTGTTTTCTAAAACCGTCCTCAATAGCTTTCTGACAAAGGAAAAGACAGATTTTCTACTGTATCTGGAAAATTAAGAAATTTGAGTTCTTGCGTATCCATGAGGGATTGGATGCTACGAGGGAGAATAACTCACAAGGGATGTTTTTTCTCTGTGGAATAATTGTGAATGCTTTAGCTTGTGTCCACTGCTTACCATACCTAACTAAATCAAAGGAAGAGATTCAACTCAGCTACTTGTGTCCTGAACACAGGAAATCATGGAGTAAATCAGGAAAAGAACAGCAAGGACACAAAAAAATTACTATGATCTTTTTCTTTTTCTCTCTGTTTTTGTTGTAATACCCACTGTCTACAGCTTTTTGGTGCATTAAAAGTCTTTCCATCCTTTCTTGAAGAAACTTTCCTGTTCCCTAGGAGTGCTATAGGTCACTAGGAGAGAAGACCACTTCAGTACCTCTGTGCTCTGGGAACTTAGCTAGGACATCTCAGCTCAGACACGTAACTAAAGCCCCCACAGAATCCCTTTGATACCTACATGTCCTTTGGACCTGTGGGCACCATCTTGGTAACTTGCATACACATGAGAAGTTGTACAGAGGATTCAGAAGGTGGAAATGCCTTACCATTGATCAGAGGGTGGGGGGAAGGTCCTATTTATTATATCTGTTCTCTCCTCTCAAATCAGAAACTTAGTCTTATTTAATTAAGTTGTAAAGGTTTTCCTTGTAAATAATCACTTTATCATAATTTCCTGAAACTATCTAATGGGAGTTGGATGTAAATCAGAACATTTATCATACTTCCTACTGTCAGTGTCATCCCATGTTGAACCTCTGGATCTTTCTGAGTAATGATATATCCTTGTCTTCCCTCTCTTCTTCCCTCCCCCTCTTTTCTCTTCTTTCCCCCTCTCCCCTCCACCCCCACCTTGGGCTGGGGAAAGCAGTGCTGTAGAACAGTCTCAGCAGTAGAATGTCATTAAAATTAAAAAACAGTGTTGGAAGGAACGAACAGGAAAAAAAAAAAAAAACAACAACAACAAAAAACAACGGGCAATTTAGGAACTAAAAACAGTGACATAAGGTGCGGAATAATGGAATATGGAAAAAAAATTATGATGATGCCTAGCTGACAGATTGTTGTCATTCAGCTCTCGGGGGCTTTGTCACAACCTTCCAGTAGGGATACCGTCTTGAACATCTGTCCAGCAACTGGTGCAGAACCTCCAGGCCGTGCAACTGTTGGGAAGGAGCAGGAGGCCCAGGGAGGGAGGCAGAGACCCCTGCTCTGCCTCCAGCCTCCAACATCACTTACTTTCCTTCTGTGACTCCTTTGGAGGAGCATGGGTGTGCTGAGACAGACTAATCCTCTGAGGGGAAAACTGAATTACATTAAATCAGCCCTAAAAATATGCTACCGAGGTTTTAGCATTCAGGGGTTGTTTTGGCTTCTTTTCACTGTGGCACTGCAAGATTCCCTGTAAACTTCCAAGGGAGAAATGGAGGCTTGGATGGATGTGTTTGCAGGAGAGTTGTACCTCACTGATCACATAATGTTTTCATGCAATTTAAAACACAGTCCACTCCTGGCCATATATATCCCTTCACAGGGATTGCAAGGCTTGTCTCTAGCAGGAGTTGGCCACCAAATTAAACACAAAGAAGCCCCAAAAAACCTCTCACACCGTCTATTTTCCCTTAAAAAAACCCTAAAATTACAGTGAATAAGTGCAGCTACCAAGGTTCAAAGATGTGAGGTAACCTTCTGAGTAAACATTTTGAAAGTGAGTAATTACTGAGCTAGCCATACCCCAGGATTCCATGGTGTAAAAAATTCCAGTGGCTTTCCTTTGTTTGACTTTATTTTTCTTGTGACTTCGAAGTGAATTTCGTCTGATGCAAAACGAAGGTATTTATAACTTTTATGATAAAAAAAAAATCACAGGGGAAAAAACCTTTTTTTTACAATAGTAAACAGTTTGGGAGTTTGGAAAAAAATCACTGCTAAAAAAACCGCATTGCAGGAGGTTAATGTGGTTATTCCTGTTGAATGTCGAAGTCATTAAGTTATATAAAAGTTTAGAATATTTTTTAGTTTCTCAAAAATACCCCAGGGTTAGTTTCATAGGAAAAAAAATTCAGAATTCTCTCTGGATAGAAATTTCATATTGGATTCAAGACATCTTCTATATAGAAAGTTAATTATAACTTATTTGTGTTTCTGTGAAAGTGTGTGTATATGTATGTGAGTGTGTGTTCACCCAAGTATATTTTTAAATAAAAAGGATTAGATTTTTGGTAGTAAATTACACAAATCTATCTGATATACCACACTGCTTCTTCAAACTTTTACTTTATAATAACTTTTATCGCCAAAAAATTTAAATCTGTATGAAATGGAAATGAGGATTTAACTGTGCTATTACTGTTAAGGAGCGAAAAGATACATGTCTAAAACACTGGATTTTCTGAAGAAATGTGAATACAGCTTTCAGGTCTCCTATGTGACTTTCTACTCAGGTCAGTGCTTTAGCTCTTATTCCTTGGGAGAGGAGGTTTCCCTGTCCACTTAAACTGGGATTTGTAAAACTGAACTGGTTGTTTTCAAACAGAAGATATTAGATGAGTGCTGGAATTGTTAGCTGAATTTTACAGGTTTTAATCAAGAGAGAGAGCATGAGATTAGACTATAATTGTTCCTTCCAGCCTTACAAATCCATAAATATTTCTATTGAATTAATAATGGTGATGGGCTGATTTCTGCTGATCTTACCTCAGCTGGGTTTACACTCTTAACTGAATAATGTGAGCAGAGCCAGGCTCAGTAGCTTAACATTATGACAGTAATCACTAAACTATATAAATGTCTGTCATGGGTTTTAAAATTGTTGCATCAGGTAATTATTAGTTGCCTTGATCTTAACAGCTATGGGAAAATGTTTAATTGCATTACATTACAATTTATTTATTTAAACAGTGCCTTTGTTTGATCCAAAGCACCAGGGAAAGATGAGAGAACATCATAAATTAATACTATCTGGCAGGCCAGAAGTGTGGTCTGATCTATTCTGTAGCACATCCATCTAAAGGGAACCAAAACCCAGAGTTAGAAATATGACACAATCCAGTATTATGGGTAGAAAATGTTGTGAGACTTATTATTAAATCTATTAGATGATACATTGCTTTGGAAAGAACCATATGAAACGATTGATGGGTGGATTAATTTATCTACTCATCCACCAGCATTTGACAGCTGACAGTATCTATCTCCAGATTCATAGTTGGTATGAGGTGATTCTTTGCTGAGAGTGCAATTGCTGTTAGTTTGATCTTTTTCTTGATTTTTAGCTACAAGTGAAGTACCTAAATCCCAGGTTCAGACAATCAAGTCCCTCTGGAAATCTGAGTCAAAGTATCTAGCCTGCTAATTTGCTGAACAACAAAAGTTTTTGTTTGTTTTTTTTTTTTCCTAGACTCCTCCAAAGATTATGTCTTTGGTTAAGGAAAACCAGAAGTAATAATACCAGCAGGGACTCAACCAGCAGTCAGAAGACTTGATCTTCCTTGATATCTACAAAACTTTTTTTATTAAACTAGTCAAGCAACCTTATTTGTGCATACTAGCATTTTTTCTCTTGACTTTTTTGTCCCCCACTGAGTTTAGGATAATTGAATTTTTATACACAGCTTTTTAACAGTGTGGGATTTGGACTCTGGTCTGAATACTTGTTTATGATTAATTTAGCCACAAACTAAACAGAAAAGTAAGTTCAAGATATTGTGGACATAAAGACCTACTTGTAATACACATTTAAATATATTTCATGCTTTCAAACACAAATATACAATGAGATGGCCTCCATGAGTGTCTCTTCTCTGATCACTATTACAGTCGTGATGTCTCTGATATTCTCACCTTTCATCTTTAAAAATTATGTCTAACTAACACTCATAAAAACTTAATAAGAATATTTACAACTGCTCAGAATTTCTATAGCTACTAGGTATTGTTTTTATTTTAGGAAATTTTGCTTGACTAGGATGATCCCATAATGAAAAGAAATTTTTTGTAAAATCCATTTTGTCTTTTAATTTTACATTTGTAAATCTCAATTGGTACCTCACTTGGGTACCCCAGTTGTTCTTCTTTTTTAATTAGAAGGAATAAATCCAGGCGTTAAAGTCTACTTTGAAAATGCAGAAAAAGGGTAAGAAAGAACAGGTACTACACACCAATTCTCAGGCAATACCCAATTCTCAGTTAGCCTTATGATCCATTTCAGAACGAGAAATCTTATTTTCACTTTCCCCTAATACAACTCACTCAATTCTGCATTGATTTATTATGCTTCTGTGCTATAAATCTTATTAGCTGTGTGTGCATGTTTCTTTTACAAATACAACAGTGCCAGAAGTTTGTCCTCATCACAGTCAGACACTGTGTGAGTTAATGGAAAAAGATAGCACGAAAATGAAGCAGGTTGAACAGAAAGAAGTGGAACTCGGAAATATTAAGTTTTGCAAGAATAAAGCTCTAAACTGAAATGTAGTTGCACCTATTTTAAAGGTGTTTCCATCCATGGATTGTTTGGGATTTTTTTAAGTCTTTGGGAGCTTTGGTAAAAAGGTGTTATGGATTCATTTGTTTCTTTTATATGCCCCAGTTTAACTTAAAATTGATGTACATCAGATAAACTTTTACCTTTTGCCTGGTTTACAACACATTTGAAGTGTGTTTTCTGTGATGGGACTGCATGAAGTCACAAAGAAGTAGCAGAGAGACAAAGAGGGACTAATTAAATCCTCCGAAAACTAGACATATAAACATCCTTCATTCATTTATGATTTCTCTCTGGTTTTATTTCAGGACAGATGCAGCTGTAAATGTGAAGCAAAGAAACTGAATCTTTATCAAGATACTTCTAAGAATAAAACCTTTCTGATTAAAATCTGTATTATTTCTCTTGCCTCTTCCTGGGTTATTTACACACTGTGTACTAAGAAACAGCAGCTAAACTAAGACCTGATTTTCCTTATTGTTTGTACAAAGGAAATTAGAATATCCTGGGTGCTAAAAAGACAACAGTCTACCTTAGACCAATTCTAACTGAGGACCAGAAACCAAGACTGTTTCTCCCAACCTCCTGTCCATCTTTGCCTTCACCCTTCCAGAAGGGAGTCTGAAGACTCTGTGAGTCAGAGAAGACTCACAGCTCTCTCTTACACATTTATGCTGAAAGACCTTGATTGTTTTGAGATGACTTTCGAATCAGGTGACTCAGAGACCAGTTCAGGCACAACATTCTGAGACTGTTCTGAGAAGGAATAGGGCTGTCCTACTTGAGAAGTTACTGAATTTACCAAATCCCTGGCTGTGGAAGTTTTTTGGCATGACATGTGAAGGCTCACCTCACCATGGAACACCTCCCAGGCCCTACCTACAAGGATTTGCTTGTACCTTTATGCAATTGTCACCTTTTCCTCAAATCTACTGTGGATAATTTCTGGAACAAGTCTTGTCCTCCATTTTCCAAGATCCAAGATATGTGCTTTATAGTCCTTGGCCCTACGACAGGTCTAACTGACAGTTTGTAAGGAAGATTTGTTTCATTTGCCCTAAATGAGTCTTCAAACTATCTGGGTTATCTTTCTAATCCTGTTTCAGAAACCTTGTCTCACCTTTAAATAACCATGCTGTTTCCAGCTTCCCACTTCTGTAAAAGGATTTATAAAATTTTCTCCATTAGAAACATTAGAAATTGTACAACGCTAGGTGAAGCAAACACAGAAAAACAGAAAATCAAATTTAACTTAGCGGTGCTTGAGTGGGAAGCATCCTGAAATGGCAAGGTCTTACTATAACTTCTCTTTCTTCCTCTGATATATTCAGTATTGGCCTCTGTCACAAGCAATTGGTACAACACAAGAGTGGATGGGGCGTTGGTCAGTATTGTTACGCCAGTCCTTAATTGTTTAATGTTCTGGTACAGATTTTTGCAACAGCATTGATGCTTAATCTAATTTTTGGAAGGAGAAGATGTCAGGCTGCCTTTTCCATTAGCTCACACAGTCTATTTAGTTTTCCTAGGTTGTTGAGAAGCTTGATGGGGTTTAATTGAAAATGTCAGAAGGGAACATTTTAATTTGACTGCATTTGATATTGTGGCTAATGCATTCGGCAATTCATTGTAATTCAAAGCACTCTTCACACTCCACAACTGGCATTGCTATTATTTTAAAAGGTGAGATCTTTCATTGTTAATCAACATGGGGTGCTTAGAATAGTTTATACTCAGGGCTAATTTTTTTTATATTTATGTTCTACACTTTTACAAGGGCAACATCCAACTTCTTTTTATGGCCTAATAAAGTTCCTATCTCAATCCTCAACTTCCAAAAGATGACGAAATATCTTAGAACTCTGGACTGGCTTAATTTTTTATTGTTGAGCCAGAAAGAAAAGCGGGGGAAGGGGGGGGTGGGGGAGGAAACCAAAAAAAAGCCCAACCAAACCAAACCTAACCAAACCAAATCACTGTCAGCAAATATGACTTTTTATTAGAGTGTGTTTATATAGAACATGAAAAAATAAGGTTAAAGTCCCCATTACCAGTCCTTATTTAAACAGTTGTATGAAGATGTGTCTCAAAAGACTGAAAAAATTGCAACACACATTTCATAATTCCTCTATGCTTAGAGAGTTGTCCTGAAATACAGGTGCATGTTCCAAATATGGTTTTCAAAAATGCCTCCCACCTTCAAGTGAACACCAGGGACCCCAGTTGTCAGGTATAACAGAGAACAATGACTATGCCTGAAAGCTCTAACTTGTCTGTTTTAAAGGATTTGATATGGCAGACATAACCTAAAAATGCATATTCGGACGAGTGTGGGGAAAGATTTTGCTCCAGTTCAATTTTATGTGCACTTTAAATTTTAATTTAGTTCTCCCAGAATAAGGGACCTGAACTGACACAGCTCCATTTCTTGTGGTGGCAACCAGCTAATTTCCAGCCCCTTCTGTGCAAAAGCAATCAGATTTTTTTTACATGCATCTGGCAAATTTGCAACACAGAATTAAGTCAGGGTCATTTTCTTTCCCTGGGAAGCCTTCTGCCCTAGGCAATTTTGCCTATTGTTATGGTATTTCTGGAAAATGTCTTTTCTTGAGAATCCTGAAGAGGGTTATATGTGAATTACCACAATCAGTAGCTTGGGATTTCCAGATAAAGATGATTTTGTGCCTACCCATTTGTGGGCAACTTGAACCATGCAAGACTTTTTACTAGAGAAGATATGTAATGGTAAGTTGATTAGGCAACTTGATTAGTGGAAGCTGAGTTAAATCATAGACTCAGTTCTTTGTTGATTCAGCTCAGGGTGTTTTAATAGTGAGCTGAATTGTACATTAATATGAAGTAACTTTCATTTGGAAATGTTTGCAACACATTTGCAATAGCTGGCAAGTCTGAATTAAAAAAA
>VXAY01003678.1:255089-268678 GCA_013399855.1 Oxyruncus cristatus | reverse complement strand
CTCAGGATGTGCTTTTGGAAAATAGTACAAATATTTCAATCCAGGCATTTTTATTTTTCAGTTAAGAATTAAAAAAAAAAAAAAGAGAGAGAGAAAGACATTACAGGAGGTTTCCAATGAAATACCCAGTCAAAGTTATCTAAAGGCAGGTTGTGATTTTCTGGTTAGCCACTGATTTCACACAAGGCACTTCCCTTTCCTCTCAACACTGTTAGAGGACTTTACCAAAGCTATAAATATGAGATTTGTCATGGAAGTTGTTTAAGTCTTTTGTTTCTATGGGAACAAGAGTCAGGTGAGTTTTGCTTTATTCTGATGTTTAATTTGAAAATATTTTGTTCCGTCTAAAAGAAGATGGAAAGGAGACAACCATTTTGCGTGGTGTAGTTTTGAGGAAAATGGAACATTTTTCCTAAATTAAAGTGCAAATAACAATGCAGCAACACTAAATAGAATATTTGTTATATATAGATATAAATGTGTATGTGTGTATATATATAAAGTAATTTTCTTGTACTTTGAAATAAGAGTTTAGAAGGTGAAATAGCTTTTTATGGTTTGAACTGGTTTAAAATTTTAAGACTTCATCTTGTATATGACAAATAATTTTACAAGAGGAAGCAATAGCGATGCCATATTAATAATAAATTAAGCAACTTTCCTAAATTCTCCGAAGTCCAACAGATGAGGACAAGGCTCTTTTTGGCATTGGTAGACTCTGAACTAAGGCTGTGGCAAGAACAATTACTCTCATGGTGTTCTATTCAAGTAAACAATGTAAGCAAAAGGTTCTGCATAGATTGGAACATATGTTTTAAGTTAAAGACATGCTGAAATGTTGTCCAGAACAGAGATGTTTCCCTAAAGTAAGGCTATGGGCTAGCTGCCCAGTTTACAGTATAATATGAAGAGAGATAGTAAAGTCAGAGAGTAGAAGGCAAAACAGGTTGGGAAATGCAAAACATACAGGGCCAGAGAGGTACCATTGTTTGGAATAAAAGATTGAAACACCTTGGAACAAAACTCTTGAAATAAATTTGGAAATAAAGTGTAATATCACCACAGAGTCATATTGTCAGTAACAGGAGTGTTGGAGGGCCGGGGGAGGGGGGTAAGGAGAAAGAGAGGAAAGAACTGAGTGGTAATATTTTAAAGGGTAACCAATGCTCACTAGCAGCTGCAGTAAGACATTAAGTAATAGAGCACACTAATGTTAACAGCTCTCTTGGTAAGAGTGGTAAATGAAATAAACCTCAGCATTCGCTGTATCATTAATCTATAGTGAATAATGGCACTGGTAGTGTAAGGAGATTAAAAAGGGCATTGTAAACATTTGTGGCTGTATAATATACAAATTAAAAATGTGTGAACGCTTGCAGCTGCATAATCTACAAATTAAAAAGTGTAATAGCATAGCATTAATTACTGGCTGATCAATTCGCCCATAATTGCTGGCATGTAGATGAACAATTACAGGTCCGAAATGTTATTTGAGAAAGAGACATTGACCTTGGAACCGTAAGAAATGATAATATGTTATAAGGTAATACGGGCTTGTGTCAAAATCGTCTATCAGTATATGCTCTTGTAGGATAGTGTGCCCAGCAACCCTAATCATACTTTTCCCTGTGTGTTATTGTGTCTGAAGTAGACCATTTTCAGTCTGAGTTGCAGAAATATCTGGTTGCTCAGTATTTCCTGTAATCACTGTGTATTGGTGCTCACATGCATGCCACAGATTTGGTGGCCCTTCTATGGTGTGGCTACAGCATTTGTGGGCAAGAAAAGAGCAACTGATGTCACCCGCTTGGACTTGTGCAAAACATTTGACACTTCCCTGCATGACATGTTTGTCTGTAAAGAGTAGAGGCATGAATTTGACAGATTTGGCCACAAGGTGGATGAGCAGCAGCCTTGAAGGTCATACTCAAAGAGCTGTGGTGGGTGGCTCAGTGTCCAAGTGGAGATCAGTGATGAGTGGCGTCCTCAGCGGTTGGTATTGGGACCAGAAATGTTTGACCTCTTTGTTGGTGACATGGACAGTGGGATTGAGGACACCCTAAACAAGTTTGCTGGTGATACCAAGCCATGTGGTGTGGTCACACACAGGAGGGAAGGGATGGCATCCAGAGGGACCTGGACAGGCTTGAGAGGTGGGACCCTGTGAACCTCATGAGGTTCCACAAGGCCAACTAGAAGGTCCTGAGGGTGAGTTGCGGAAATCCCAAGCACAAATACGGTCTGAGCAGAGCATGGATTGAGGATACAGTGAACCTCAGCATGAACCTAGGAAAACTGCAATAGGTAAGAAACCTTGAAACTAAAGGTAGAAGGAGAGAGCTTTGCATAAGAGAGACTTACATGGGAGACCAGTTGTACGGCTAACCGAAGACCAAAGATGGGAAGCAATAAGACTAATCTTGAAAAGGGAGAGAAGGAGATAATTAAATCTTTTCATGTGTAGGCACTAGTTATATCATCCTTAATTACATACTGCTTTTCTTCTAGAGGCAAAAACCACAGTGGTTTGTAGATGGATGTGATTACATAATTAAGAACAGACAAATCTGACATTTCCTTGCTTTAGTTGCAACAGTAATAACTTTTCTAATGTAATGCATAAAATTTATATACAACAGTTAGGCCATGATTCTGCACATTATGTCCTCTTGCTAATTACTTAAATAATTCGACTCATTTTAATGTAATTTCTACATGCTTAAAACCAATCCTATGTACATGAAGAAAGTTGTATTGGTCCTCATCTTGCTCCAGAGACATCCGTAGTTCTGTTCACTTGCCAACAATATAAACTTATTTGACAGTAAAATTCACCTCCCATCTACATAGTTTCAGCATGTTTGCTTTTTTTTATCTTAATGCCATCATGTTATACCAGAGTCTGTGCAAGAAAAGAACATAAACTATTATTGGCAATAGCGGAGTACATTTGGAACACTATTTCTCTCAAAAGAAAGTTTAGTATTAGGTTTTGTAAAAATCCCCCTGACTAAGAAAAACTCCTCCAGCAACTGAAGCCACATGACCCCAGTGCTCTGCTCTATGGACTGGTTCTCCAAAGAATACAAAATCAAATTCAAGATCTTAGGCCTCATAGTCACTGCTCTCCATGGGTTCTGCACAGGTTATCTGAGAAATTACATCTTCCTGTGCAGAACTGACTGCCCATAACAAAAAACCAGTAATTTTGACCCTGGGAGTGAGACCTGAAAGTGCTGAGGGTATCTGAGCACAGGGTCCCAAAACACATCAGCGAGGCCAAAAAATGCAACTTCTCTAGCAAAAGCATAAAGGAAGAAGAGCAAAAAAACCCCCTCAGACTCACCTACTTTATTTAGTTTAGTTCTCTTCTCTTTGGCGGGGATAATCTGTAAAGTGTCTCAGACACTGGAATGAGGTTTTGTAACTCAAGAACTGTACATTGGCCACCGATGTTTTACATTTCTTTAAATAACATTATTTTTTAATAGATCTCCCATTCAAAAGATGAGACAATGGTTCACCATTTGGCATATTTGGTGTCCTATTTTGGAAAAATATCTTCTGCAAGAAGAAAAAAAAGTAAAAGAACACTTTATATCTTTTATTTATAACTAGTTTTATTTTTTTTTTCGCAGAAAACATAAAGAAATTCTTTTTTTTTTTCCTAATAAAAATAAGTTTTGAAAAGAACTATTGATTTTGGTTACTGAACAATAATAATAAGAATAAAACCAGTCTAAAATAAGTTGATAAAAACAGGTGTTTTCCAAAAACATTTTTCACTGAGGTTTTTAATTGTTGTTTCTGTCAGAAGTTAGAATTTTAATTTTTTTTTTCAATAGTGATAGTTTCATTTCCTTGTTCTTACCTACTTTTATAGAAATTATTTTATGATGGCAATTTTAGTAACCCAGACTGGACCAAACCTGTATTATCATGTTGAAAAACAAAATAGTCAGTACCCTTAGTTTATTCATGAATGTCACAAAACCTGAAGTCGAAGGAGACAAAATATGAAATATAAACAAAACTTTTTGACCACCAATGGTGACTTTTAAGATATTGCTCTTAAAAAGCACCATTTCTCAAGAAGTCTGATGTGCTTGTACGTTCAACTCACCTCAAAATATATAATAAAAACAGTATATAATAAAACCAAATCCTGCATCTCTTCTTGAGCAGAACATCCTTGGAAATACTCACTAGAAAAAGCAGTGAGTCCCCTGTTAATTTTCCTCCTTTGGGATTTGTTCATCTCCAAGAAATAGGACTGAGTTTCAACAGCAACAGTAATGACAATAGGAAATTTTGGGTTCATTCCCCACTTTTACAAAATAAAGAAATTTTCAACTGAAAGACTCTGAAATGTGAGATTTTTCCTATAAAATCTTCCTACAGGTAAAGGGAAAAGGCTTTGCAATGCCAATGAAAATATATTCTTTTTTATTATTATTTTTAGGGTTTTTTTCATGTTTTATTTTCTCTGTTATTCATAAAATGTTGCACACATTGTTTTCAGTATGAAATGTTTGAATGTTTTACAGAACAAAGAAGTAAAAAAAAAAAAAAAAATCCAGTGTATTTTAAATCTGAAATTAGACTTATAATTATGTCACGAATAAATCTTTTTAATGTCTTCATTACCGGTTTGAACTCGTTCACTCTTTAAAATTACTGTGAGATTTTCCAAATACCCATATCATCTAGAAATCATCAGTCACTTTGAAATGACCCAAATCTTACCCCATCGTTTGTGACATGATGTTATATGAAGTGTTCCTTGGCACGGAGCTGTGACAGTGACAGGTACCCCCTCACCCTCAGACCTTTGCCTGCACTTTGACCACAAAGCATTTATTTGCCCATCAGTCTTGGTTTGTGAGAAGGGAAGCACTGTTTCAGGGAGCTGGTGGTTCACATTGTGTCTGACGGGGGAGAATAACTTTGAGGAGAAGGGAGTCCTTCGGTTAAAATCATTAAGAAAGTCCTCATGGAGCTGGACATGCAGAAAATGTTGGTTGTTATGAGGAAATGAGCTGATTTTACAGCTCCCTTTACACATAAGTAGATGGAGCTTCTGTTTAAAGAAGGGGAAAGAAGTGTGGAAAAAAAGGCCATTTGGCTTCTCAACATGAGGCATGACTTCTTTTTCACAGCACTTGTATGTCCTGCTATGAGAATAAAGAAAAAATAAAACAACTAAGACCAGATGCAGATCTTACCCTATACAATCATTGTGGCAGGCAGTTTATACAGTGGTACGGAGTGTTTCTTTCTGAAATTTAACAATTGTTTCCATGACACTGATGTCTATTGTACTGTGTTTATATTTATTACGTTCTGGAATGGTTATCCTGTTTTATATATTGATGGCTTTTAGATGGATTGAAATTTTATATAAATTCTCCTCTTTCACAAGCTGGGGATGAAGGGGAAAAGAGGGAAAAAGCAGTGTTATTGA
This sequence comes from Oxyruncus cristatus, assembly GCA_013399855.1. NCBI lineage: Eukaryota > Metazoa > Chordata > Aves > Passeriformes > Cotingidae > Oxyruncus > Oxyruncus cristatus. The sequence goes on along the minus strand of VXAY01003678.1, from coordinate 263,214 downwards.
GGTGTTTTATAACCTTCAGGGAAACGTATAAAAAATGATTTAGGCTCCAATATCAGTCACAGAATATATGTGCAGACTTTAAAATAAAAACAGAGATTCCAAAATAGAAATCATCAGTTCTTTCTTTACTGGTCTTTCTTTTCAGTGCATCCTTTGAAATAAGTGATAACCAAGGTGGTCCCCAAACTCTATGAAAACTGTTTTCCTGGTTACTCAGTCTTGGGAGAGCTGTGACATTGTCCTTCAGCTGTGACACCTTGGAGCGGGAGGTGTTGGGAGAATTGAAGTCAGGAGGACTCCAGAGCTGCAGAGGGAGGGTGACATTGCACTCTGCTTCACCGTCTGTTCAGCCAGAGGTGTGTGGCAGTGGGATGCATCCAAGGAACAAGTAACCAGAAGTGATACGGTATTTGGGTGGAAGGGGTGGACATTATATCAAAACCTGAAAGGATTGTTACTACGGAGAGGTTTTTTGAGGGCAAAGTGACAGCCTGGTCATGACATCTACCTCTATGATCTTTCCAGTGTTGACTGCAGGAGAGGATGCGTGGCACGGAAATGGCACTGAGACCTATCAGGTCAGTCTTGAGCTGTTTGGCAGCCAAAAATGCATATTCCAATATAATCCAAGCTTTTAAATAACGTGCCAGTGTATCTTATCCCTAATGTAATACATGGCACGTATGACATTTCTTCTTCCCTTTTTTTTTTTTTTTTTTTTAATCTGAACTGAACCTTAGGGGTCATATCAGTCTTTGAGTTATTGGCATTCTGAGGCAGAGCTGAATTTTCAAAATATTTGTAACACCTGACTCACGCAGCTAAAACAAAGTTGGTTTAAAAATATGGCCCTCAGACTGTGTATGCTTATATGAACTTCACCCCCCCCCTTGTGAAACACAGCTTAGAAGTCACAGCTGGCACATTAGAAAAAAGAAATACAGTAAAATGAATAAAATATACTCATTCACAATTTCCTAGAGGCTCCTTGGTTGTTAATTGAAACTTTTGTCTACTTTATTGAACAATAAAAGTGACAGAAACTACTCTCAGGTGTCCTTCAGTATTAAAAAGAGGATAAAGGGTTCCTAGCAAAGGTGACAGAAATTAATGTGGTGAGCCCAGCTATCAAACATTTTGATATGTGAATTGCCTGATATTTCTATAATGCCTTCTTATGATTGGAAATGTTATCGCTTCTATTGAATCAATAGAAAATGTTAAAGCTCCGTGGAACCCCAATTACAAAATAAAGCTAGAAGGTTAACATCTGGGACCAGCAGAGATAGAAACAATTTCTATTGTCATACCTTTCTGACAAGTAAATGTCAGAAACATAACACCTTCCGCCAGTCTCAGTACAGAGCACATGTAAAAGAGTGATTGCAAGGCAGTCTCAAGTCAAATCACCTGTCATCTCAGCTTTGACATGGAATTACTTTTGTTTTATGCATCTATTAACCTTGAACTATCAGCATTTGTTTTAATGTTCTGGTCTGAAGTGACCTAAATGTACTTCTTTAATGCACTTACTGCTGTAGCTATAAGGGGGAAAGAACGGGGGGGGGGAAAACCCTATTAAGAAGGGGTGGGTGAAGTTGGCCGTGTTTTCTGTGGCGTGCCTGTCAGTACAGTAGCCGATTTCCCAGCTGCCACCTGGGGGTAGGAATCTCAGGCATTCATCTGTCAGAAAAGGTAGGAGAACCAGGGGTGTCAGTAGCATCTTGAGCAACGTTTCTGGCCTACGGTGTCTTGCTGTACAATCCACTTCTTTTTCTCACACTAAGGCTTCAGGGAAGGAAGGAGGAAGACTAGAGGATGCAAAGCCCTCCAGGTGTTGCAAGACAGCTGGAGCTCTCTGTGGTTCCAGGTGTGATGATGGCTAAGACATCACATCACTATCAAAAAGGTTATAACTGAAAAACAGAAAATCTGGTCTAAATTCTGGAGTCAGGTAATAATATAGAGATGCTCTTCTCTAACCAATTGCTATGGTCTGTAGCAATACAGTGCCAACTGGATATTAGAATTTGAGACTTTTAAAGGTTACACTAGAAGAACTTCTTAGAGAGATCATCCCCAGTTTCCATCTGCATAAAGATAATCCAATATAAAATAAAAATAATTAAAATTATCGATGCCAAGCATTCCTGACCAATGAAGAAAAAACCTTTTCACCTGGAGGTGTTACACTGTGTCTCCCAGCTTAATTGCCCTGAAGTGCAGACAAGGAAGGGTATCCAACTGAACAAATTATGAGAAAATTATGTTCCAAATTATTTGTTGATTGAAAGAATTTATTCTTAAGGAAACACATCGTTTTGAGCTCAGCTTTGGAACTGACTGTCTACAAAAATCCTTTCTGTTGGAAGATGCAGCCTTTTTCATTCTAAACTTTGTCTGGGTGTATGGCGCAGTTTTAGACATGTTTAGGTTGTTCTTAGGGTTCCTATGGCTACAGTGCTTGGGCATCTTATACACACACCTTAATATGGTAATCCTCAAACTTTTCTGAAGTACAATTCTCGTTAGAGGAATCTAAATTACAGAGGCCTCTGGCACTTCAATCAAACATAAGAGTAGATCCTACAGATCCTACCAGATGATGAAGTTTGGATATTTAGACATAATTTGGAAACCTAACTGAAGTAGAAAGGGCCAAATATTTGTATAGGTCAAATATATGGAAAGAGTGTAAGGGAGCATCAAAGCAGTGTTCCATGTTCATTTCAAACCACCATACCTCTAGTGTCCAACCAGAATTGGGCATTTAAATATCTTTTTGTTATTTTTATGCAAACTACCAGCTTCATCCCCTTCTAAGAAGATATTTACTGCTATCCTACATCCCAGAATAAGACAATTTCCCATGATAAATAATTATACATCATTTTGGGGCACCCGAAGTGTCCCTCTAATATATGACTTTCTGGGGTTAAAAGAATCCTTGGCATAACCTTTTCTTTTTCTAGGTTTTGTAACCTATAAAGAAAAAGAAATGTTTTGGACACCATTCTCCTAATCTGCAGGGGATAAGAATCAACATTAACACAGTCCTGAGACATAATTTAGGTTCCCAATTATCTAATAACATAATAGGATATTAGACAAAGAATAACACTGGCTTATTTTCATTATTTCAGGGTTATCTTAATGAATTCAATAAATTTGTGCAAGCATTTAGGGATTCACAGACAACATTTGGACAACAAAAGGCACAGAAATACGTAAACTGGCTACAACTTGACACCCTCATATATTGGTAACTAGTTGCTTTTAGACTTCAGAACTCAGTTCTCCAGCGGATCATTTCTAGATCAGGATCAATGTAGATTGATTTGTATTCTGAAGAGTTAATCAGGGGGCAGATATATTCCTGTGTTTAAGGTACATGTCTTTTGGGGATCCCCATCACTGTGGCATCCGTAGAGTGGAAGAGTCACTTATTCTCTCACAAAACATCCTCCAATATTCACCATAGTTAGAAATCCAGCATATTGATGCATTGGTCTCTCTATACCCCTATTGAGCTATTCTGGCATATACACAGCGTAAAAGGATGAAGAATCAGGCCATTAATATAGTCGCAGTTGTAATTGCATTTTTTATTCATACAATGCTCCAAAATGTGAAGTTAACAGCTTGTTATGTGGGTGTACATTAATAAGCACAATGGGGGCTCATAATAGAGCTTCGAGGTGCTAATGCAGTACGAATTAATGAATTAATAATTGCCATTAATTAAAAATGGAGCAGAATACTAGCCAACAATGCCTGACAAAGAAAAGTCTCAGCAGTCTCTCTGTCACACCTCACTTGTGGCTGATTCTAGGGCTTTTGTACAGACTATGGGAACAAAGTTTGTTTTGGGTAGAAGGAAAAGGTGACATGTGGTAAAGCAGTACCCTCAGAAGAGAAAATGGTTTTGAAATGGGACAGAAGCAGAAGCAAACATAAGAAGGAAAGTCACTGTGAAAACTCCAGCAGGAAAAAAGCCCAGATGGCCTATGGAAATGATAAAATTAAGTCTTAAATTGATGGTGATGGTTAAACTTGGGACTTGATTATCCTGACAGATGTGCAAGCAACTCCCATTGACTTTAATAGGAGGTGTGTGTGTGTCACTGATGGGGAAACCAAACCTTAGAACCACTGAGCTGTGCTCAGGGAAGGAGAGTGAGCATGAGGAATGAAAATCTCCTGGTAAAAACAATGGCTTTAGCTCTGTTCAACAACCCATGGCTGAAAAATACTGGTGAGTAAGATGTTTTCAATAAGAAAAGGAAATCTCTTTTAAAGTTAAAGCAGAGAAAGTCTGTTACCCTGTGAAAATCTTTAGAAATCCCATCAAGAATCTCTTCCCTCTTCCACCTTCCAGGTCTCCTTCTACCACAAAGTGTTACCAGTGCCCAGGTAAGTTTTATTCAGTTATTCATTAGTGCAAGTGTGGAGCAACTCTAAAAAATAGTGGTTTCACACCAGTTTGCACCAGCTTTATTGACATGCAGATCCAGCTTGAGGGGTGTAAAGAAATATGAGATAATAACTTAAAATGACTAAAAAGGGTCTTGTCTGAAAACATGAACAATAATTCTATGATTGAAAGGATGAGAACATTATAGCAACTTTAAGGGCTATTAAACCAGTTCCTGTGTGAATCTGTAGTGTGAATTGTATAAGCATTTGGAATGTGTTGATGATAAAGGGATTCATAAAAGTTGTTATGCTGATTTTATGTTGATGGATGTTAGAATATAAGGTGAATTATTAACCACAGGAAAGTGAGACTAATGTTTAAGTGCTGTGATATATGTGTAATTGAAAGCAATTTCTTCTATAGAACAAGGAGATCGTGGGCATAAGTGAAACAAACTTTGAATAAAATACAGGTGAAGTGGAATCTGTTGGGTGTTCAGAGCCAGGAAACAAAGGAAAAATAAACTTGCCTGAAAAACAAATATTACTACTAGAAATAAATAATTTGCATTTATATAGAAACTTCTATTCAGAAAAAGCCCAAAGCAAGTTACCCACTTGCTAAAGCATTTATAAATAATGCTGTATACACAGACATGCATATACAATATGTTTTTCTGGGAATCATATGCCTTTCTTGCAGAAATGTTTTCAGTTACATAGCACTTCAATAAGACCAATACAAAGATTATTTGCATCTTAAGAGGAGAAAGCTGAAGAAGTCATAGGTTAATCAGCTTTATCTTGATTCTGCTAAAGTCAAGAGCGCAACTTTTCTAAATGGAGTCCTGTAGGTAGCGTCTGATGTAGGCTGTTTCTTTGAAACCAGTGGCAATACTGGTTTTCACTTTTGTGCCTAAAGGACTCCCAGTTTGGCCCTAAGTGATGTACCTAAGGCAGCACAGTGAGTCAACAGCCCTCACCAGAAGAAAACACAAAGAGTTCTGCCTTTCAGCTGTTGATGTGTCTACAGAAATTCATGTGCATGGTTTTCTCTCCCTTCACAGCAGTGATCCTGGCTGGCACTCGTACCCCAAGGAAAGCCAGGTTACTGGCATGCAGTCCTTGGAGGCTGCATTGATGGGAATGCCACAGATGTTGGGGCTACATCTAGTATATGTTACTGGCTGAATGACAACCAGCTGAGACTGTTTTACCTATGGACAGAAGGAGTATTTCAGTCAGCTGATGAACAGCTATGGATTTTTAATCCTGTTGAATAAATGAAGGTGTTGCAGCAATATTTTAATCAGTAAGAATCTGAAGTGACTGGCGTAATCATGTCTCATGAGCACTGTAACCATCATGAATTAACATGAGTAAATACTTCCTGTGGCATCATGTGTTCTGTGCCAAAATGCATAGGACTAGCTTAAATTTAAAATATTTGTGAAATCTAAACAGTGCCTAAGCAGGAATTGAATGTTGTCACAGTGATTCAGCTAAAACTTTGACCTAAAACCTGAGTATGTAATGATCATATTATTATGTTTTTGCTGAAGATGCAATATCCTTGAATTATTGCACTCAGTGTATGCCACCACCTAATATGGGTGAGTTTACTAAAATTTTAGATCCAGTTGATTTGCTTATAGTTAGTTAATCCTAACATACAAAACATGTTTCTTATAGAACACATATCAAAAAAGGTGGTAAAAATAGCCTAAATAAACTAATAATTTGATGTGATAGAGGAGAAAACCTTGATAAGTCATTAAAAAAAAAAATCTTATTTGAGTGATTCTGTAACAAAGTGACCATTTCACTTATAATAAAATCTTAAAGCTAATGCATAATTTTAATTGTTACTTGAAATAAAATTATCCAAGGAGCATGAAGACAATTATAATAAAATGGTGGCTTAATTGAAGGACCAGTCAGATGATAAACATTTTACTTTGGTCCTAGGTCCCATTCAGTATCAGTCACTATATGTTGCAAATCTAACAACTGGAACTTTTCTATACGCTAAGCTTTCATTTTCAATTTTTGTCCAAAAAAAAAAAAAAAAAAACCAAGAAAAAGAAAAGGATGCCCCAAAGCCATTGATGTTTGGATTAGAGCCTCTGGGACTCTCCATACTTCACTGAGCTATGCTAACAGTTTCTGCCTTTTTTGCACACTCATAACTTTTTTTTCACAATAATTATTTTGATAGTGAAATAAAGGCTATTGCATTGTGCATTACTGCCTAGTGTTTAGACAGTGGTGAGTGGGATGAACGCAATGACACGAGTCATTATTCAAACTCCAGTCTCTGCCGTAGCATTCACTTTTCACTGGAATATGCGCCAGTCAAACTGCATAGATTGATCCTCCTGTCAGACCTACCTTGGTTTCGAAGGCACCAAGTGGGGCAGAGAGACACCCCAGATCGCACTATCCATGGCTCCATGAAAAACCAGGCTGCCAAGAGTGTAATTCCATGACCTGCAAAGTCAGTGCCTCCTGGTTTCCCATAAAGTTTCCTCACATAGTGTGCTGTCTTTGGCGTAGGGAAATATTCAGATGAAAATATCTTTCCTTAATTAGATATCTTTCCTTTGTGGTATTTAGTAAGGCTCGTGTACAACCCCTTTACCTTTGATAAGACACTTTACATGGCTTTGTGTTTTTATATACCTACCTGCTTTTATGAAATTTGCAGGGAATTACCTTCCAAATGGTCCTTTTGTGCATTTGGCTTAGGGTTCTCAAAGATCTCAGTCAAAAGAAAGAGAAATATACAAATGCATTTTATAAAATTAAAGTAGTGAATACAAAACAGAAGTGGAATTGGTGATTATATTATCTTTTGTTAATATTCTCCACATTCCTTGAAGCTGTGTATTTTGTTAGGTTTGCCTTTGGCCAACTCTGAATAATGTTCATATTTCAGAAATGAAGAGCCAAAGCATAAAATGTTCAGAGGTTACACAGTGTCACCCAGGAAGGGCATATGAAGCACCCCGTTCCTGATCCTACAGCACACAAATTCCATTGATTGAATGTGACAGAGAAAATTACCCTAAGCAGTGAATGATCTCTTTTGCACCCTGCCTCCACTTCTTCCAATAGAACACGTCTTCTGCCTGAGTACTAGGACTGCTCAGTGGAGATTCCTAGTGTTGTGAGATAAACTAATTTTCCAATATAATTACTCATGCATTACTCCAGCAGTTGCATTTTGCCATCTAAAAGAAAATTTGTAATTCTGTGAAACCTGACCATTGAGTTCTTGAAAGCTGCGTGTTTTGTTGCTGTTCAGTCATCCAGGCATTCTTTTATATGTTCCCCTTTTTTATTAATATTATTTTACAGAGAAAAACATTATTAACTATTGTGGAAGTTTGATTTTTCTTTTTCTTTCTATCTCAAATGGAAATGGTCTTTTCTTGCTTTCTCTCCCTCCCTGTATGAGCACTTATCATGCTGGGCTTAAATGGCTGAAGCAGTTGTGTCAGAAGGTTGTCAGACATAATGGGGAGAACCAGGGCCCCACACATATTATAATGCTGATATCCTGGGTCCTGAGCTGTAACTCACCTGCACAAAGACTTCCATAATCCATAGTTCAAAATCTGTGAAGAGTCAGTATAGTGACAATAGAAATAGATGCTCTAATCCAGTTTGCTATTCATTCTACAAACAGAGCTCCTCTTCTCACCAA
>VXAY01003678.1:204767-233161 GCA_013399855.1 Oxyruncus cristatus | reverse complement strand
AAAAAAAAAAGTGTGTGTGGGGAAATTAGTAACTTAGAGCAAATGTCTTAACAAAGATAAAATTACCCTGTAAAATGAGCTAGACACTATTATGTCATTACAGCAGACATCAGCAAAATATTTTAATAAACTGTACACTCTTATAGATAATATTTTCCATTAAAAGGCTTTATTTTCCCATTCTTTTCCAAGAACCTTACTTGCCATATTTTTAATTTCTGCGGAGTCAACTTTCACAGCAGAGGCAAATACATATAACCAGTCACAGTGAAAAGTTTTCATGAACTCAGATTAGAAAGTGAGAAAGGAGTTGTTTGTCCTATCTAAGGATGGAGGCCACTGAATTGTTTGGAAATAATTAAATGAAAAGTGGGATTTCCCAACAGCAAATATGTTTTATAACAGTAGATAAGTGCATAACATCTGCCCTTCATTTTTGGCCCCTAAAATGACTTATCTTTGAAAATACGTTTGTAAAACAGACAAGGGAAGTATGTGGAAATGAGAGCAAAAATCCCTTGTATGTAGGGAATAAAGTGAAGAAAAAAAAATAGAGCAAAATGGGATGCAACTGAGAAAACACAACTCTTTTATTATTTCTACATTTATCTTTTTTTTTTTTATTATTTTTGGAGACTTCCTTGGGGAACTAATGAGCCCTGGGAGCAGCTAGTTCAGTTTTTCCAGCAACTTGCAGCATTTGGAATTGAACATATGTTTCAAGTCCAACAGCTGCTCCTCTCTTTCCAAATTAACATAACTTTTTGGGAGGTTCTAATAAGTCAAATGAAGGGGGCAAGGACAGTAGGTATAGGCAGAGGAGGAAAATAAAAATGCATACAGTAAATCCTGGTTTTAAAGCTTTGTTGAAACTTGTGAGGTTTTAGCATGGAGGAGAGAGGCAGGGAGGCATATCTGCTCTACCAACATCAACAGATATCTTGACATGAAAAGACCCAGTACACACAGTCCTTGGATTCTTCACTGATTTTGTCAAAGGATATTTTTGTTAGCAGCAAATTTGGAAGTAGTGAAGATAATAGAATTGAGGCATTTCAGGACATCTGAAGTCCCATGATAATAAGGCTTCAGCATTGCAGTTCTTACTGATTAGCCATGGATTTGAAACTGGTGCCCTGGAGGTAAGGAGCACATTCGCTCAGTCTAAATTTCTTGAATGCAACTGGTAAAACAGCATGTTTTACCGTAACAATATGATTCTCAGTTCTGGATCTGAGCACAAGGATTTATTACAAAATCGAGAAAGTTTTTGCATTCACAGAGATTAACACACCACAGACTAAAATGGAATATCTTCATGAATGAGCACTTCCCATGGGTTTATCATCATCATTGACTCCAGTACTGAGTGTGGGATGGTTATCCTATTGTTGAAATAAAACAGTTAAAGAACTGAGAAATCAGGGAAGATTATTTCATAACATCAGTGCATCAATTCAGCTAAACTGGTCACCATTGTTTTATCCTGACACCTGTCTAGAATCTCATAAATTAAGAAAAAGTATGAGTTACAAGAGTATCTCAATATTCTGTGCATTCCAGTCAATAACACAAAAATTAAAAGTACTTGCAAAATAATTTTTTTTTTTTTTTTTTTTTAAGTTTACTTGCATCTTAAGATGTTTATGCAAGTGAAACACCGAATATCTAACATCCAGGTCCAGGTATCCTTGAGTTTGGTACCAGACAGCTCCTGTTAATCTGCCATTTGCCTTTTATGTACAAAAGCACAGATATGCTGATTTATAGAACACTTGTTGCATTCCAAAAAAACCCCAACATTTTTTTTTACTCTTTGTAAGTCTGTTGGAACTTTTAAAAGAGCATTTTAAAAGACCTCTTCCTGTCTGTTTTTTTTGTACATAAACTGATATCAATCTTTCCATTTGTGGCAGAAAAATATTGGAGATTTCTGACATGTCTGGATTTTATCTCTGTCAGTAATACTCTGGTGGTAGTCTTTTCAGCTTCACTTCACTGGAGGTTAACCCATCCTTCAAATTAAATACTCTGAGCCTAATTTGGACCTATGGGGAATTCAGAATGATTCACTTGACACCTTCATCTTCTTTCTACCCTCAAACTAAAAAATAAAACCTGAAAGAAAGTCAAGTCTTAATAGTACTTCTCACTGTCACTTAACCTGAATGAATCCCTTTCTTCCTAAAGCTTCTGGATGATGGGTATTTGCAGCTCTGTCAAAAAGTTAGTGATTCTGAGCTTTTTTGGAACAAAGGACTGGTTCTGACTCAGGCACCTACCCAACATGTCAGGACCTGCCATGGGCTGCCCCCTACATCCTGTGAAATGCCTACAAAGTAAAGCTACCAAGGGCCTCAAGGCAGGAGAAGGCCAAATTGCCACCCCCATCCCTCATTTTCAAATGCTGACTGAAGAAGTCTCAGTTAGTTTTCTCGAATAACTCAAAACTTAATTATTCAATGCTGTAAAATGGCAAACAATTATAATTTCTACCTCTTTTCATCCATCTCTTTTCAAGCAGAATCTGCTGGAGAAGTTAAGATTATTGACAGAGGTCCTGTGCATGGTGTGTTAGGGGTCTGAGCTTGGTGAACAATGTCCAATTGGATCAAAAATAACAGTAAAGGAGATTTTAAAATAGGCAGGCTCAGTTTATGTCCATGAGGAGATTCAAGTTAGTGAGTGTTGCTCTCAGAAGGATGCTGTTGACAGAGCACGCAATTAACAAAACAGAAGTTGAGTATGTACAGCTAATTTTCCCTACAGTTCCACATCTGGAATATTACACATCCCACTCCCCCTGTGCTCACAGGAAACAAACCTGTGAACTAAGAGAGTTTAGACCTAAGGGCCATCCCTAGGCTTATAGCATTGTATGAAGCAAGTGCACTGCCAAGAAAAGTCCATAGAAATGAAAAAAGGCAAATATATGTGAACTCATTTGCAATTGAATAACAACTGAGAACATAAACATGAGTTTGGGATGTAGTGAGACCTTAGCTCAAGTTTTTACAGCTTGCCACACAATCTTACCATTATCTTAACACATTTAATTATTAATACCTCCATGGTGATGAATCAAAAGTGCTGCATTTGACTGGCACAGGATGGTAAGTGCTTTGAAAGTCATTATCCTAAACACAAAAAGATTTTGAATAATCCTTCAAAATGTCAAGGCACACATCACATCAGCAATTGTTAAATATTTCTTCTGAGGAAGAAGTTAATTTAAAGCACTTTTGATGTTTAATGCCACTCACAATGGCAGCTGAAAATTAACCCTATGCATCTCCCTCCCCCAGACCTTAGCAGCCTCAGTATAATGTTCTAGGGTGGTAGGATATTTTCAATGCATCTTATTAAAAAGAAATCAAGGGCAGCTTTAGGAAGCTTGAAGGATGCAAAGTTCAACAAAACTTTTAAATCGATCCATGGGAAGGAAGGAACTGGGGATGTTTTCTTGTCAAATCTATGTATAAAATGGGTCCATTAAAATTTTTCTTTTTCTACAGAAGATTCTTCTCCCTGCTGAGTGAATTTCACTGACAAAATATCAAGCTTCTGGGCAGGGTGATGCCCCCTTCTTGTGGGAGGGATAAAGCTGTATTTGGAAATTTTTTCAGCAATTCTCCCCCTTGCTAGATGGGTGGGAATGGGGAGAGTGTGTGATGAGTGACTAACAAGCCTAGGTATAAACATAGGTATGTGTTGTTGCTAAAAGAAGAAAACATGTTGGTGTTATGATAAACACCAACATGGCCATGAAACTGTAAGACAACTTTTTTTTTTTTTTTTTTAATAGCCTGTAAAGCTGGGAGTTACAAAATTTCCTTCCTTCCGTCAACATGATGGATGTTTCTCATTTCTCATTAACATGGATGGAAGTTTTGCAGTATTGGGAAGGAAATTAGTCCTCAGAATGAGATGCAAGGGGGTACTTGTGCTTCTGAGGCTTTGCCTTATCTAGCAAAATCATCACTTTGTAAACTGTCACCAAATGTTGAATTGGAAAATGTGAATCTCTGGGATTTCCAGGGATGCAAAATGAATCATTACCACCAGTACTCCTTACCTGTCGTTTTATGTTCCATTCCTTTAAAATACCTCCTTATTTTCCCTTCTAGCTATCTAATTTCTTCATGCCAAGACTTAACAGTGCCCAAAATATTTAGAAACACTGTCAGTAGCAGAATTTCAACATTGCCATGATACCTGAAATTTCTCATCACCTTAACCTTAATATATCCTTTGAGAAGGTCTTTGGAAGACACTGTAAATAACAGCACAAGCAAGAAAGAAAACAAACAAAACTTTTTAATTGTATGGTTAGAGATGCAAGACAGAAGAAAAGCAGAAACATAGGCAGGAAATTTTTCTCCATTTTCAAGAATATGTGCTGTCCCTAAATTTTGAGAGCAAGCCACTTGTTGAAGCCAGACATAACTAATGAAGTATGAAGTTTCCAAAACATAGTGAGATGCATTCTGACCTAAGTGCCAGAACGATATTCAGAAATCTTAAATTCTTTTGCATGAGCAAAATGTGACTGGAAGTCTTTACTTCTTACTGAAATTGCGAGTCTGGTTGAGTTCACGGAGTGGCCAGAAGCTATTGACTAGAGGGAATCATATGTGATGGTCACCAAAAAAACCCCCCAAAAAAACAACAAAAAAAAAGGAGGCTCTGTTAGGCTGTCTGATCCTCTAGGCATGCAGAAATAGAAGTGCTTGACGGGGGGTAGTTCATATGGTGAAGAAACCCGGTGAGGTAAGCTGAAGCTCTGTCATGACCTCCTCATCTGTGATATGGTGCCTTCCACAGCAGTGTGAAATATTTTCTTTAGATTATCAGCCATCAGCTTCAGCCCTGGTGTTTAAAGACTCTGAGTTGCTTGGTAACCCAGGGAAACCACCCACCAGCCAGTAAAACCGAGCAGGTCTCAGGTATCTCCTCTTGTTAACAGCCCTGCCCAGAAATACTCTGTTTATATGAAGAATACAAGTGAGGTCTCCAACGCGGAGAGAAGTGTGCACCTTCAATGACAAACTCTACTGAGTTATGCCTCACAAAATTAAATATGTCTCATGTATAACATAGAAAATATAGAGAAAAAGACAACACGTACTGCTATATCATTACCAGAGTAAACACTTTAAGTCAGGCATTAGTAGGCCTCACCTGTCAGGAGATGTGCTTCCCTTCTTATCTCCAGCTGGGACAGTATTTCACTAAGAATTCTTTGAGGATTTTATAAAAATATCAATTTAAAATAGATAAATAAAGTGTTTGAGTAGGCAGTGCAAAGCAACAAAGATTTATGAGGGTTCCATCAGTGTCTTCGCTATTAATTTATTTAGGTTTTAAGTCCCTTTCAGGGTTATAAAAATATTACTTACACATTTTTAGAAGCCTTCAGTGACCATTTAATTGACTGAATAATGTCAAAGAAGGTGTAGGTGACTAATTAAAAAAACCCAACAAACAATCTAAGGGATCCTGATTCTAGGCCTTATATTGCTAAATTAATCAGTACTACCAAATTAGATATGTAGCCTGGCCCTCTACAGAAAATCAAAGAGTGAAAAACATTTAAATTTTATGAATTTTGGGGAGTTATTTGAAATAGAAAAGCATTCAGTTGTTAAAGACACAGTTTGGTGAGACACTTTATAATCAACTAGAGAAAAAGAATATTAAAAAAAAAAATCTTACACTGATGATATTAAATAGTGAAATCTTGCTCAGCTAGGGAAAATAGAAAAGACTCTACAAACTTTAAATTCCTAAACACAAATGGAATGTTTTCCAATTAAACTGTCAGTGGTGACACGAAGCCATACAGAATGACATACTGAACTAAGTTTTTAAACTCTGCAGACTATATGTCATTTTTTTCACCTTCCAACCATTACAAATGGAACAAGGTGCTTAGACCATTGAGTAAAAGCATTTAAGAAAGCTGATCCAGCTGCAATGTGTGATTAATATATTTCCCAGTACCTTCCTTGCAGTATGTATTAAATTCATTTAGTTATGATGGAAAACTTCAGAAGAGTCTTCTAAAGTTAGTTGCATGATACATATGACAGCAGTATTGAGTAAAATTCTTCATGAAGAAGAATTCTTCAATCTTTCTGCTTGGAAACAAAAGTTGCACCAATGATACTGCTTCTTGTTTTGTATCCCTTCAGTCTTTGACCTTTCTGATGAAGACAACATTGAGTACCAGGGATTATGGATTTAGGGACTTGAGTTTGGTTATTCTGAGTGAAGCTACCAGTATATTTCATAGATTTGTGCCTTCAAAGGTTGGAAGAGGTCAATGCAGTTATGTAAATGAAAACTGTGTATGATACTGTGTAGATCTCAGCGTTTCTCTTCCGTGTTACCTTCAATGACTTCATGGCTTTCATGGCCTGTTCACAAAGTCACCAATGAGAAAAACTAGAAGACAGCCCTGTCTAACTGGGCCATACCTGAATCAGCACAATACCTGTTTGGTAAGTAAATACACAGAAATGTAAAGGATACCCCACTCCCAGGAAAGCAGAAGTGGTTTGCTGTGATCTGGTTGTCCCTCACATCTGGGCATCCCATGTAACTCCTCCAGTGCAGTCACCCTGGTGCAAAGCAGTCAAATGTGAGAAGTGCATGTGTGGTGCTCACCAAAAAAATTGTAATCTCACCTGTCATTCACAAGGAGGCTGTAATACCCGTGGAAATGCATTGTAGACTTTGCTGCTTTTATTCTGGAACCGTTTAGTGCATTTACATTTTCTGTGAAACTCAATCAACTCTCCAGCTTTTCTTTTTGAACCTTTTATTTTTCCCATTAGTCTGTTAATAATTGTTGCTTTCCTGGCATCCTCGTTCTGTTGGGTTATTATGCATTCCTCAGCATTGTGAAAAATGAAAAATGGAAAAAAATCACATGCTTTTCAGCTGACTTAACACTGCGTAAAATGCTGAAATTATTAATTGAACATCTTGATTATAAATTAGGTGGAAATAATGTTGAAGAAGCAGCCCCTAGTCATATAGGTTTATTATTAGGGCTACATACTGAATGATTTGAATTCTGTTCTAGTAGTGGTAAATATAGTTATTATGGAAGAATGTGAGCTAGTGGATTTTGGCTGAATGTCAGCTGAATCAAGCACGGTATTTCATCCATAATTTAAAATTGTATGTCCTAAAACAATGTCTGTGTTATCTCTTGCTTCCACCCTTGCAAGAATAACGTGGTTATGATCTTACATAAGATAAGGAAATTATTTCAGCCACTGCAGAATAACTAATTGCCAATAATACTGTTGTCAGCTGTCCCTGTGTGCAGCAGCACCCTACTGTGCTAAGCTTGGTAGACTCACAACACAAAGTTTGCAGTGTATTTATATGATGACTGAGGAATTGCAGCTGTTATGGCAGATTTCATCATTAATGCTGGTGATGTTAGATGACCTTATATAGTTTGTTTGGATGCCAGACTCATTAAATGGAAAGATATTATCCAGACTTCATGGGTGCAGTTTTTATTCCCCTTGTGTATTTAGCAGGGCCAAGGTTTCATGATAAGAGTCACTCAGTCGGATACCACACAGTTTAATGCTGCCTCATAAGTCATAATTTCTTCCCCTCCTGCTTTAGCTTAGTGTTACAGATTGTATATCTGTTGGACTATCATTTGGGTTTTAGTCTCTACGACACTGACCTTGGTAGAGTCCCAGGCTGGACAAACCATTTAGGCACCACCATAATAGACACGTTAAACAACAGCTACAATTGTTCTCGTCAATCCAGGTAGGCTTGGAGCTCAAGATCTGCTGCATGACAAATGTGCTGCCTCACCACTGCCACAGCATTGCAAAGTAACCCTATTCATCTTAACAAACAATGAAAAACAAAGGCGGATCTGATTTGAGGCAGCTGAAAGGTCCATCTATGTTTGTTTGGGGGCTCTAGAGGTTTAGGAAAAAGGTTTACCTGAGAGGTTAAGAGCTTATCTCTGTCCTAGATTGAAGAAAACTCTTAAATCTGAGCAACTTTTTCCTTGAGGCTGCAAAAATGTGATGAGACCTTCATTATTTCAAGTTTCAGAATACTCTATTTCTCACCATTTTCTTTATTTCCTTTTAACTGTAGGCTGTTTTTCCTCTCATATAAGAAAAAGACCCAGTGGCTGGTGGCAATCCTGAGCTGTCACCTGGTAATCTGTTTTAATTCCAGACTCTTCTCATTCATTTGAGAGTTCCAGACTCAGTTCTATAGGTTTTTTGTCAGAAGCGAGTCACAAGGAGATGAAGGTTTCTTATATTGGTAAAGGATACCCTGTACCCCTCAGAATTTCACCTTGTATCCTAGACTTTCCTTATGGACACAGTGGGATGTGGAAATCCTCAGGAAAGTAGGGTAATCAGGGTTACATAATAGTCTTCTGTGCAGAGATTGCATATGGGGGTAATAGTCAAGAACATGTACACGAAAAAGCAAACAATTTCTACAGTTTCCACTCTATCTACAACCTCATAAAGAAATAAGTTATTATTACTCTAACCTAACTAAAAAAAAAAAAAAAACCACCTAAAAATCTCAAACAAAAAATATATATACACAAAGATCCTTCCTCATTTCCCATGTGAAACAAACAGTTTAGGCATCTGCAGATTAGAAGAGATATAGACTTTGATCAAAAACCATGAGTTGGAAGAGCAATTGGACAAGTCACAAAACCTTAACAGTTTTCTGTGGTAGTTCCTGTGTAATGGTATTAAACAAAGCTTTTACCACACAGCATATAGTGCTGCTGACACAGAAGGGACTTCTGTGTGGCTTATTTTCTGGGGTTACCACTTCAGACATTAGAGGTGGTTGTGGGATTTATCTATGCACCCTAAAGTTCTGGTTTTCAAAAAGAACATGCAAGAAGGTCTGCTGAAGCCAGAAACAGCCACAGACCAGCCTCACCCTCTCTGGAAATCATGGAATCATAGAATTGTTTAGATTGGGAAAAACCTCTGAGATCAAGTCCAATCACTAATCCATCACCACAGTGTTTACTACTAGATTATATCCCTAAGTGCCATATCCACCCTTTTGAACATTTCCAGGAGTGGTTATTACACCACTTCCCTGGGCAGTTTGTTCCAATGCCTGACCACCCTTTCAGTGAAAAAGTTTTTCCTAATATCCAGTCTAAATCTCCTCTGGTGCAACTTGTGGTGATTTCCTCTTGTCCTGTGAAGTGTGAGACCCAAGGGAAGGTGTTTCTCTCTCCATCTACCTTCCTTGATCTTCTTACCTTGGCTATCCTAAGTATGTCATATCTGTTCTGACAGTACAGGCATTTGATACCCCATTTACGGCTTGAACTCAAACTAATGTAATGTTGTCCACTAGATTAAGAAAGACCTGCAGAATTTGCTCTCCATCAGCTGCTTTGTGTGTGTGTGTGTTTTTCCTCATGTGTAGTTACATAAATAAGCTTTCCCCTCCTCATCAAACTTCATTCTGGACTTGCAAACTTCCCAGGCGCTTGGTTTATGGTTGTTTGTTCTGCTCTCAATGTTAGATCAATTGACAGCCTTGGACTAGGAAGGAATTCTGCTAAAGAAGAGGTTACTACTCAGTTATTTTGTTATATTTGTATTGTTGTACTAGTTAATGTGAGGAGCTGCCAGTTTTTAGGGAACAAAAGGCAAGGGTAAGCTTGAAGATAAAGACACGTCTTAGAAAACCTCAAAATGTCTGCAGCTGGAAAATTAGAAATACTTCAAATACACATTAAGAGATAGGAACTTTTAACATGGAGTTGCCCAGAGTAATTTGGCATGGATGTCTGATCCTAAAAAACACTACTTCTTTGGTGACATCCAAACCCCAGTGCTGAGGTGTCTAGGGTTGTGGTTCCTGGCACAAAGAGGAAAATAGAGCAGGACTATCATGTAGTTATTAGTCAATTAACAACCAGTGAGTTTGTAGCTCTCTCCTTCTTCCTGATGCCAGCAATTCTACTACTTTATACCATGATTTTTTTACCATGGTTATGGATTAGGAAATCACCAATATAACTTTCCCCTGAATTTGCATCTATATCTGGTCTTATGATACATTTATAAGGACAATTGGCCTGAAGATTTCTGAATACTAAATATCTTCTTGTGGAATGCAAGAGGGGTTTTTTTAACATGTTACTCAGCTTTTTGAACGTAGGTTCTCTGTTGTAACATGGCAAGTGTTCCGAAAACTTTCTAGAAAGTTGGAATTATACTAAAGGTTATCATGGCTCATCCATCCGGCTCCTTCATCACTCTGTATTAGCTCCAAATGCTCCAGAGGAAGATGAAAAAGGACCAAAATTATCAGAAGCAGTATGTTCCAAGATACACATCATAAAACACAAGCGGATAAAATGATACTCCAATATGTAGTTGTTGTTTTTTAGCATGAATTGCTATACTTTATTTCCTCAGCTGCTTTTATAATTTTTAGTATTTAAGATGTAAAAAAACATAGCATAATGATTGCCATTTATTGTCTTTTTTTTTAATGTTTATGATTTTTTGTTTGTTTGGTTTTTTTTGTTTTGTTTTGTTTTGTTTTTCTTGTGTTACTTTTTGTTGTTTTGTTTTATTTAAAATCTTTATGAAAATATTCAGGGCTAGACTATATATTTAGGGTCTAACATCTACAAATGTTTGTCATGAGGTATTTGTAAAAAGGATATATGAAATCAGGGCACATAAAAAGTATGCCAAATTTTTGCAAGGTGTTTGAATATTTACCATCATTGAAACATAGAATGGTTTAGTTTGGAAAAGACCTTTAATATTATTGAGTACAATGAGATCACCATGTCCCTGGGCAGTCTGTTCCAATGTTTAATAACCCACTTTGTGAAAAGATTTCCCTTAATATACAATCTAAAATTACTCTAGTGCAGATTGATGCCATTTCCTCTTTTCCTCTTGTTTCTTACTCGGGAGAAACTGACTCCCACCTTGCTACAACCTCCTTTTAAGTAGTTGTAGAGAAAAATAAGGTCCCCCTGATCCTCCTTTTCTCCAGGCTAAACATCCCCAGCTCCCTCAGCTGCTCCTCATATGACTTGTTCTCCAGACATTTCTCTGGCTCTGTTGACTTTCTCTGGACAGAGCAGCTCAATGTCCTTCTTGGAGCTCAGGATATGAGATGTGGCCTCACTAGTGCCCAGGGCTTAATGAGACATAGACTGCATTCATATTATCTTATTCAACATCAGTGGACTCTTGTTATCCTTTTTTCCCCCTCAGTATCTTCTGTTTGTGACAGACAGTCTGACATTTGATGTAATGAAAATCAGAATTTGAAGTAGAAAATGTTCTGTCGTTTTGAGATTCCTTTTGATACTAGGTAGAGGTGTGTATGTTCATCACCAAATTGCTAGCAAAGAAGGAATCTGGGATCTGACAGAAAGTCAGATCTTGTATTATGAAATAGACCCAGTGGTTCTTTGACACATGAATTATACAGTTTTAATGAGATGGTACTGATTAAAAAACACATGCAGGAGTGTTGGGAAAGCTCAGAGAGCCACAGCCAGGACTTCAACTAATTTGGTGTTTGAAACAGTAAGTTTCAAACAGTAAGTATGTTTTAAGCAAAGGAAAAAGGATCTAGGTTAAACACTAAACCCAATAAAACAAGAAACACTCAGTATGGTATTCAGTTCACTAAATTCGTCTTCCTAAGAGGGAGAGTGTTTAAGTTGAGCATCAAGCCACCTTCTGTAATCAGAAGAGAAACTATATCACTTCCAGATGAACAAAAAAATTCATGAACAACAAATGCATCAACAAAAAGATATCTGAGATGGGGTCGGGGAGATCAATCACCCTCTTCCAGTGACTGTTTTTCTCCATTGACTATGAAGAAAGTCTGGAATAGCAGTGTAAATTTGATGCCTAACTCTTAGACAGATAGAATTAAGTGAAATGAGTCCTACCCTAAATATCTACCACCCCATCACTTTTTTTTTCATGGTTGGATTCATTGTTGTTAATGGTTGGTTTCACTTTCAGCTCTTATATACTGGTAAATTACTCTTACTCTCTGCTTTTCTGTATTTCAGGGAAATATTTATACAGAGTAAACAAAACATTTCCCAAATTACAGGAAAATAATTTTTCTGCGTATTTTTAAAGAGCTTACATAAAGCTCAGGTAGTAAACTTAATCCCTCAATTGTTGCCAGAATGTCAAAATAAATAAATAAATAAATAAGTGGATTTTTTTCTTCTAACCTGTTTAAAAACTGTAAACTTGCTAAGCTTCTTTACTCCTTATTCGCAGATATAAACGAGAGTTTGCAAGGATTTGCTTTTTAGAGATTATTTCTGTCCTGAAAAAAAGAGAGATTCCTGTAAACAACAGCCCAGAATAAATCAACATACACTTTGGATTTTTGATTTATAGCAATGAACTGTTTTGTGCAAATCAACCAATGATCCTCAAAGAAAGGTGCCCTGAGGCTTTAAGGCAACTGAGACTCTGCTCTGAAACCAACTTCAAGTGAAGCAACGTGGTTGAAATATCATCTTCCCAGTTTGAGCAAGCTTTTCATTTTTAATTGAAAGTAGGAGCACTGGGCTAGAATATAAAAGGACTCTCACTTCTCTGCCAAAGCCCCATGACATCACACGTCAACAAATTTTTTTTTATTTACCAATGAGTTAATTTACAGTTTTTGAGAGGAAATGTATAGCTGTATCTATTCTACAGTGTTCTGACGTAAAATAACCCCTTGTAGGTACCTTTGTCAGTGGTTGAACTCATGCTGCTTAGCTCATGATTAAGGTTCATCTTCAGCATGGTGTGGTGCAGGTAGACATAAACAAGCAGTGGAGAGGCTTACAGAGTAATTGCAGATGGGAATATATACATTTATGTGAAAATATCTTTATTTAATTTTTTTAATATTTATTTTCTGGTGAAAGTTTGGGAATTCTTGCTTTCAATGGATCCCAAATAAAATTTTTATTGCTGTGCATATTTTCTGTAAGACTTCATGCTGGGCAAATTATATCCACAGCAGTAGACCATCAAGGAGAGGCAGAGAAGCAAACAATTTATTCACAGAAAGAATTCAGAATGGGGATATAACCTTGCACATTTTTCATCCCACCAGTCTGAAGGTCATTATATCTCAATTGGGAAGAACAAAAGAAGAAACTCTGCTTTGTGAGGAGAGAGTTACAGAATCACTAGGATTGGAAAAAACCTGCAAGATTGTTGAGTTCAACCATTAATCCACATCACCATAATCACCACTAAACCATGTCCCCAAGTGCCACATCCACATCTTTGAACACTTCCAGGGATGGTGACTCCAAGACTGCCCTGGGCAGTCTGTTCCAGTGCCTGATCATCGTATCAGTGAAGAAATCTATCCAATCTAAAACTCTTCTGGTGTAACCCGAGGCCCTTTTCTCTCATCCTGCCACTTGTTACTAGTCACAACTACCCCACCTGGCTACAGATTCCTGTCAGGTAGTTGTAAAGAGCAAGAAGGTCCCTCCTGAGCCTGCTTTTCTCCAGAGAGTAGTAAAGCGCATTTTTCCTTTGAGAAGGAAAAATTAAAATCTGTTGCCAAAAAAAATTATTAAAAAAAAAAAAAAGTTGAGGAATTTGCCCCTTCAAAAGCAGGTATCAGTCACCTTATCAAAGAATTAGTAAAACCACAGATTTCAGTGGTTTCCTCCCACATGCTAAAAATTGAAGTGTATTCTAATGTCTATAATAATAGAGTGAAAATAAAGAAAACAGGCTTCCTCCTGAAGCTTTTCCAAGCAGTAAATTCATTTATTTATCAACCTGAAGTATCGGATATACCTGCTCCCAGTGGACTCACTTAGTACCAGGAATTATTGCTGAACAGAAAGCTTATTTAATCTATTATGGGTCAGAATTTTTATCAAGCTACTTAATTAGAGTTCTCTCCCTCTCTCTCTTTTTTTTTTTTTAACAGCTTAATGAGGAGTTTCATCATTCCTGCCAAGATGAGTCAGGTGTTTTCAAGCAGATGAGTGTGATGTAAGTAAATATGCAATATGATGTATCTTCTTTGTATCTTCCATTCAGAAGTAGGGTCAAAAGTTTCATTAGTTCAACAATATTTCAAGGAACTGCTTAAAACTTTTAGTAAGGGCATAATAACACACACATATTCTTTTTTTAGCTAGAGCCTCCTAGAAGTTAAATTAGATGTTTAATGAAAATTAGTCATGTAGGCTCCCTATAAAACTTTCAGATAGTTTTATATGAAATAAGTCCCATTTTTGGAGTGTCTTTCATCAGGGAAATGCTGCCACATAACATTTTAATTGAAATTATTTGGTATCAAATGGGAGAGGGAATTGGGAATAGCATCTCAGTTGTTGCAAACAATGACCTCATTTGTTATATGGAAAACATTTCTTGATGGAAATACGTGAAGAAATAATAGGAGTATGGTAGGGTAAACAAGTAAGTCAGCAAGTTTTAAAAAAAAATTACTCCCCTAATTAAAAAAAAAATATTATAATCCCAAGACAGCTATCTGGCATGAAGAGATTCCGCCTAAATTATGGAAGTCTGAAAAATAATGCTAACTGAAGGGGATCTAATTTAATGGAGAATGTCATCTGTGATCTGTGAAACAACTGTGTCTATTACTTGCAGAGCTATTTCTACCTCTGCCACGGCTTGGATTTGCTGAAGTCCTTGTGGGTCTGTGTGGTGTGTGCTCCTGCCCAGCAGGAGCAGTGTCATGCCCAGCATTTGTACTGAACAGCAAAAATGTGACACTGCAGGGCAGGTCACATTTCAAGGCGTTGGGAAGGTGAGTCACTACAACCTCATCCTTGTACTGCAACAAGACATCTCAGTTGAAGCTGTTGGACCTTTTCCCTCCTACAGGCTTCAGAATTTCTACATATTTCCTGTAGAGCATTTTCCTTGAAACCCCAGAAGATGTAAATCCACAGAGGCCGATTGACTCGGGTGGTGTTACCCCGTTGGATGCTCATTGAGAATCTGGTCCCAGGGAATTTTTTATCAACGACAAACACAGGAGTCATGGGACAAGCTCATGCTTTCAGTGAAGTTAGTACAAATATTATTATTGACTTCAACACCACCAGCATTTTAATCACAGGGATTTTTTAAGATCACTCAAACTCAGACTTTCTCACTAGCTTAACAGAAATATTTGAGTGAATAAAGATGCTAGAGTAAACAGACTGTGCATGATCATTCACTAACTATCCCAAATAAAACATCATATATCTTAAGAGAATATGGAGCTGTTACAAGTATAATGCCTGTACACAAAATAAAACAATCTGAATATTTATTGGAAAATACTCTCAAGATAGTAGTAGTAGAACTTTCAGATGAAATAACACAAGGAAAGTGTGTGTGTGGGAAGCCTCCATTATCCACATTTGATTTCGCAGATTATCCATTGAAAGGACAAGTTACTTTGAGGGAAAGCAAAATAAGTCTTACATTTACATCACTTTTTTGCTGTTTCTTCTCTAAAATGCTGACTTGAAAAGCTGTTTAGAAAGGAAACCATGTAGCTGAAAAACACCGCAGTCTCTTACAAGCAATCAGATACTGTTTATAAAAGTTTCTTTCTGCAGCTGGAAAAATATTGAGCTAAACCCCTAACCTTATTGAAACAGAGTCAAGAGATTATGAATACCAATCTCTAAGGAATCAGCAAGCATACATGGGATTTCTGTTTGAACAATGATCTAATCTGTGCTTTTATTACTTACTGTTGGTAAAATCCTGGCTGTGCTGAAGCCATTGACAAAACAATGTGATTTTGCTCCACTTTAATTATATTTCCCTTTCAAAATATACATGATCATTCTGGAGTTCTGAAGATGACAGAGTTTTGCTCATGTTCTCTAAATTATACTGGCCTGAATTAGTGGCACTAAGATGTACCCTTAATTTATTTTTACTGATTTTGTAATAAAGGACCACAAGAAAATAAAATGCATCTTATTTGGGAGATAATTGTGATGCTCTTCTCAGGTAGAGCTACACTTTATTCAATGAAAAATGCCCTGAACTCACTGCAAATCAGCATAATACAATAAGGTAAGATTGTTTTGGTCTTTATGCCATTTACTTTCTATATTTAGATTACCAAAAGGTTTTAGAAGACTGAAAGGATAAGATCTATACAAAGACCTTTTTTAATTAGGGCAAACAGACAGAGAGACCCCAAGATGTCCCATTCTGGAGGACAAAAAAAAAATAAAAGTTTCCAATAGGACACAAAATAATTTGAAAATCTCTAAAATGGGTAGATGCATCTGTCCATCTCTCCATCAGACTTTCTTCTCCCACAAAGATAAAATTTCTCACAGTCTAGGCAGAATTTATTTGGTTTGAAAATGTATTACTCTGGCATGATTTGAAATGTCAAAAATGTGTTTAATCCCCAAATATGTGTATGACTGTGGGTACTTTAGACCATATGAAATACATGCCTTAAAAGTTCAGGATGCGTGTATATCCATTGTTCAAGTGAAGTCTTACCAGCGCCTGTGTTCTTTCACAGAGATGACAATTCCATGATAAATTCAGATTATAAGGTATTTTGAAGTCTTTTTGAGATGAACAGGTCCATAAAAATGTCAGACAACCTCAGACCACCGGTCAACCATGACATGGCACATAAAGTCACCATCCCTATGACAACTGCCTGTAAAAATAACACAGGTCACATCAAAGTCTTCAGCAGCTAGTGACTTTGTTTACTCCATTTCAGGTGCCAGGGTGGATCCAGTCCAGCCCAGGAAGAATGAACTGGCATAGACGGAATGACAGACATTAGGCATAAGTACTTTTTATATCAAACCTTTGGCAAGTTACTTGTTGGAAAAATCTGTTCTCATGAACACAATCCAAAACCTGCAAGTTGTGCTACTAAGGCAAATGATAACTTCTAATATCCAGGGATATGCTAATACATACCATCCTGGGATATGCCAAACCATTGCCAGGATAATGGCTCATTCCAGATGCCAGTCAAGGTCCTTTTTGACAGCCTTAGGGCATTTCAGTATAAAAGCAGCTTTGACTGGGTTGTTCAGAGCAGAGGATTTTTTATCTTTCCCCTAATCCCCTCCCCCAACAGAAACTGTAAATAAACTTTGAATGAAAAGAGGATGGATACACTTACTAGTCTGGCTTTGTTTGTTCTTTTTATGTGGGTTTGTTGGTCTTTTGTTTTGTGGGTTTTTGCTGGTTTTTTGGTGTGTTTTTTTTTTGTTTTGTTTTTGTTTTGGTTTTTTTTTTGTTTGTTTGTTTTTGTTTTTGTTTTTTGTTTTTTTTAAATCTCCACGTATGTTGCATCTAAAAAAAAACCCTACTTCCTTCTTATTCTTTATAGACCATGGACACCAGACAAAAATAACAAACACAACCCCCCCAAAAAAAATAAAATCCAGAAACATAACAAATACAAACATAATAGAAAAAAAAATAAACAGAGGAAAGGGTAGAAATAAGACCTCATCATTTGTGTATGTTCAGAACACACACAGGTTATTACAGATGGAAACAAGGGATCCCATAAGATTAGCTGCCACACGTGGTCAGTTTTTCAGTGAAATCTTAAAGGTGGCAGAATGCTCTATGCACAAAGCATCAGCCGGTTTTCAATTGTTAGATTATGTACCAGCTAAATTTCTTAATGCATGCCTAAAGGTTCAGGGCGTTTAATTTCTACAGCTGGAACATAATTTATTTGTTTGTTCGTTAGTTTGTTTGTTTTAAAATGAAATTTATACAAACAGCTAAGACCCACACAAGGACCTAAGGAAATGGATGGTCAAAGAATTGCATGTTTTTCATGGAAAACTGATTACAAAATATACATAGATAGGAAGGGATAGAACAATACAACTGATAGAATTTCTGTTGGGATCAAAGAGAAGCTTTTTTTGAAAAATAAAGGTAACCATGAAAACCAAAGCTGTTGCAGGAGGTTTTACCAGTAATTTAACTAGTAATTAACCTTAATTAAATGCAATTAATATAATTTAATATTAATTGCATAATATTAAGTATCAAAGTAATATTTCTTTATATTAATTAAAATGAATTATTAAAAATGGAAGAAATTAAAAGAATACTTAGCTGATTTATTAAATATTTAAAGATTTAGCATTAAAACTACATGTTTTCCTATAGCACAAAATAGTTCTGTGCTGCTCTGAGCTACTTGATATGGTCTTCCTGTTATGACTTGTCTGATGCATTAATATTGAATCAGAAGTTCAGTTGTGTACTCGTGTAGGTTAACTGGCTACAGACCAGCTGGTTTGCTTTGTGAATACACTCACTTGCATTCTGAAAGCGTGCACTCTACCCAAACTGAGAAGTCACCTTTTTTTTCAAGTCTAATTAAACTGATTGCAGGGACGGGCTAATGAGTCTGGGATTAGGTTACCTCTTCTGAGTAATGTACTCCATAAAAAATCAATTTACCTCACAATCAGCAACACCTTTTGTATATAACTTTAATATACATTTCTCAAGAAATGCAGCTTTGAATGCCTGCATAATGCAAACAAGCACCTTAGGCAGAGAATGGTTGAGTGACCTTCACCAGGAGGTCTAGGAAGATGCAAGGACCAGAACAATTTTCCCAAATTTGACACTAGCACCTCAATCCTTGGTAATTTTTCTTCTACTTAATTTGTTTGGATTGGCACAAAGGTCTGTAGGAGAAACTTTATTACCCACGTGGTATAAGGTTTCAGACTAGATGGCCTCTTTGTCCTTGACAGCCT
This sequence comes from Oxyruncus cristatus, assembly GCA_013399855.1. Lineage (NCBI taxonomy): Eukaryota > Metazoa > Chordata > Aves > Passeriformes > Cotingidae > Oxyruncus > Oxyruncus cristatus. The sequence continues at coordinate 214,326 of VXAY01003678.1, read as the reverse complement.
GGAATGTCAAGGGAGCTATGAAAATGTAGTACAGGCTTAATACTAGAGTTTGTGTGTGTAGTTTTTATGCCTGTACTCTCACCAGAAGGTGAAAAAATAGTAGTAAAAAAAATCAAGTGGTCACACAAAGAAAAGTTCCTCGGATCAGTCCTATTGACCTTGTTCTTGCTTCTTGTCAGTTCCCCACATTAAACAGTGAATTCTTCCATATATCTCTGGGAAATAGAAATCTTCACAGAGATGCAGCGTGAAGGAGAAACACTTAATGGGCCACATTACAGCAAAATCTATCGATCTGCTTTCTTTTACTTGTAGGCATGATTGAGGGCTCAAGTAATTGAATTTTCTTCTTGTAGTCTGACATTTTATTTTCTAAATTTTTTTTCTTTGTTCTTGAGACATGCTAAGCAAACAGAGATGAGACTAAAGCAGGGGCAGACAAGGGAAGGAGAACAATCTAGGCAAGGAGACCTGAAATTCTCCCATTTTCCTTACTGTTAACTTGGACTGTGATTGGAACCAAAACTGGGCATTGGCATTTTCTGGGTCTTTCCGTGGAGTTGGCAAATGGAGAAAGTACTGATTTCTTTACACTGGAATTTAATCCTGGTGATCACATCACTCTTAGCCAATTTCCATAATGCTTATAGAGCCAAATTTGCACTTAAGTTAAATCTTAGCATAGCAAATGTAGACATACAGCAGAAATTATAAAAAGACAATTTTCTATCACCATCAAGGAGTCACTTATCATCCTGTTACAAAGACCTTAGGCCAGAAATCCCAGACAGTTTAATGAAGTCATTTTGGAAAATCATAATATTTCAGAGTATCTTACTCTCCTTGTAGTCCATTGTCAGAGGACATGATTGAAGGTCCAGAGATAGGTCAGTTATTAGCTTATCAAAAATCCCTTTCATCATTGCTGAGGATTTATAATCAACCAAGAGACATGCAGCTGTCAGGATGAGTCCAGGAGCACATGCAGTGCAGGACTGGGCAGAATACAAATGATTATATAAGATCGATCAGATGATTTTTATAAGATCAATCAGGTGATTTGTCCTTGCAGTTGACTGTTCAGGGAGTGTATCTGCAGCTTTTGATGACCCCACAAAAATCCTTCTTGGTTTGTTTCTTCTTTTTTTTTTTTTTCTTTCTCTATCCCTTCTCTAAAGCAGATTTTAGGACCTGAGACACAAAGTTCATGTTCAGTGTAAGTCTTTCAAATAATTATTCATATAAAAAAGAGTCTACAAAATCATTCCCCAATGAATGAGTAATTGAAATAACTCAATCATGGAACCATAACATATCCTGAGTTGGAAGAGACCCACAAGAATCACTGAAGTCCAGTTCCTGGCCCTGCACAGGGTCACAGAAATAATGAACATGCCTTATTACTTCTGTCTCTCTGTCTCTCTTTTTCAATCTGCCCTTTTTATTTCATTTCCTTTACCTGTTTTTCTTCCTATTATGGAGTAGTTAGAAAGCAATATTTATCAGTGAGTAACACTGCAAGGCTAGAAAGAAAATAAGAATGTCCTTTAAAGTCATGGAATTGATTTGGATAATTCAAAGATAAAGAATGTTGGTTTGTTTTTTGGGTGTTTTGTTTTGTTTTGTTTCTGGAGTTTTGTGTGCTCTAGCACAAGCCTCTGGTCTTATGGTGCCCTCAGGTATCTTAGGGAAGTGTATTTGAAATAATACAGGAGGAACTCTGTGAAACTTTTGCTGCAGTGATATTGACAAAGTGATCACACATGGTGATGGTAAAGGAGTGTGCATTATTGTTTTTATTACATTCTTATATTTTCATCAAAACTCATTCTTTAGCAGGAAAGGGATTTCCATTAAACTCGTTCCATTGCTGTTGTTACTCTGGATTACGGATTTACCGAGAGAGGAACCAGAGGACTGGGGAACACATTTTCAAGTGGAAATGTGGGTCTTTGCAACAGAATGAAAGAAACTGATCTTCTTGCAGTCTTTTATTTCACTTTTTATTTCAGCCCATAAATAGCAGTACTTCGTTTGCTAGAACAAATAGGTGGGGACTCTTTTGGCAAAACACCAATCAATTTAAAAATTCTGTCTTTGTGAGGAATTTATTCAGGATCAAACATGGTGCTGACTGGTTTGCCTCACTGAATATGAAAAAAAATGCATATCCAGTGACTTTTGTATCCAGTTCATTAAATTTTGTCATTAGAGAAAGAAGAAAACAAATTATTACTTAATTTCTCTAGAATTTCCCAACAGTCAAATTGTGCAGAGGAACCTTAACACAAAACCCAATTTGCTTGGCCAACAATTCTATATTAGATTACCTCTCACTAAATACAACAAAAACTACACTATTTCACAGAGCATTACAAATGAACTGTTTTATATACAGGCTTTACTGTATTGGGAAATATATTTATAGACCCCATTGCTTCTGTGAATTACAGCCTACTTAGATCTTTTGAGTTTAACAGGACAAATTCTGTATCTCCTTTAAATGCCTTGAAATCAAAGTAATTTTGTTTTCATGATGCAATAATTCTACTATGTTGTCCTACTTTAGACTTAAGCAATTTCTAAGAAACTCTTTTTCATCTTTTTTTATTATTGAAGTTACCTCACAATAACAACAAAATATTTTCCCACAAGGAAACTCTACTGTTCTCTTTCTTAAGCATCCTGGCAGTATTTCATCCTTCTGCTCTCTCCCTCTGAAATCTGCAGGTACTCTATCAAATCCCATTTAAATGTATCCCTAATTTTACCCTAAATTCCTTTCAGAAATTTAGTGCAAAAGTAAACACAGTTAAACTTCCTATGGAAATAGCTGTGCAAAATGACCACATATGAGGAAATGATTAAATGTTTTCCAGCAAATATGCTTATCTTTGATAGCATGTCTTCTGACTTCTCCTTTTATTTTTTAAATGTATTTATTTATCCAGATTTTAATTTTGGGATTATTATCTTGCAACTTATAAATTGTGCATAAGGAAAAGAACAATATAAAATTTAAATTTTTCAGCACTCTTAATTCAGGAGTTTAAAAAACAATAGGATTTAAAGTTAAACGTACACATGACTTCTTTCAGGAGTTAGCAGAATCCTAGGGTAACAGTATGGATTACATTTTTTAACATTTCCACAGGTAAATTGCACAGAAGAGGATGTTACAGGATATTAGATATATTTAAATCAGAAACTGCTTCCTTTTCATTTTGGTGGAAAGACTTACGACAATATTGAAAATGAAATTGTATCCTCTTTATTTATTTAATCCAAAAGCTAATAAAGGAACTAATTTCCTAAAATAATAAGACTGAGAGTAGATAAAGTCTTCTAGCCAGTCAGCACAACTCTCTCCAGTGGAGGATAGGCACATGTTAGGGATGGTCCTGATAAGAAGCATTGTTAGTATGGTGAAACTTCTCTATCAGTCTCCAGATTTATAAAACTCACTTTCTGGTTAAGAGCATGTGTATGCACAAGGGCAATAGTATGACATTGATTTCTTTAGGAGCTCCTCTTCAAAATCAATCGAAAACTGTGTTTAAAAATTGAAGGTATGTTATGGTGTTAGAATGCAATATCTTACGACCTGATCCAAAAGACCCTTAGGTTAAGTTTCATCATCTAGAGTTTAGACATCTAGGCAAACTAGCTATTTTAACTCCTCTCTGTGATCAATGTAGAAAAATAGGTGCCCTTTTTTTTATTTTATTTTTTTTTTTACATGAAGTGTGGTTTATCCATTATATTCTGTTAACCATTTCCTCTCATCATGTGTAAACACTTCAGTCTGCAAGTTGTTCTCTTTTCTCAGCTTCTCAGCAAGTACTCAAATCTTCACAAAATCTAAATATCTTCCATCTGCAAGTTTCCCATGTATTTTTGCACCCTAAAACCAATGCCAGAGGTACAGATGAAGTGTACAGTGAATCAAAATCTTTCCTAAGAACTATTTCTCAAGAAAGCCAAGGCAAATTAACAATTTCCCTGTATCAGCTAGTATATAAAAATAGCGTCTAAAGCTCCAGCCAGTATTTCAGCCTTGGTAAACTAACTCCAGTAGATACAGATAGCAAAACTTAGTGTCTACCCTTAAAAGCTCATAATCTAAGTAGACAAGACAACAAAGTCTGGAAGGAAGGGACAGAGGCACAAAGAGATTAAGGGTGAAATCCTAGTCTTAGTACAAGAAATGGAAGTTTTGCCACAGCCTTTAAGATTTCTAGGATTTCAACCGAAACACGTTTCCAAAGTTTTCCAAAGACAGGCAGGAACACATTGCCATGAGAAGCTGTGGCTGCCCCATCACTGGAAGTGTTCAAGGCCGTGTTCAAGGCCTTACACAAGGGATTGAGGAGCCAACAGGGAGGAGTTGGTGCAGAATGTGATGCTCCAAGGCAGCCTCCTCAGGGCAGTGAGGAGGGCATGCAGCAAGCTCACTGCCCTGGACCTCAGGAGAGCAACCTTTGGCCTCTTCAAGAATCTACTCAGAAGAGTACCAAGGGATAGAACGCTGGAAGGCAGAGGGGCCCAAAAATGCTGGCTGAATTTCAAGAATCACCTACTTCCTCCAAGCTCAGGAACAGTGGATCCCAACAAGGAGGAAATTAGGAAAAAATGCCGGGACGCCACCATGGGTGGATAAATAGTTGGTGAGAAAAGTCAGAGGGGAAAAAACCCAAAGCTAAACCCAACCAAACTGAAGCAAAAAAGCATTCAGAAAGTGCAAAGGAGGACAGGAGACCTAGGAGGAGTACAGGAAAATTTTACAGGAAGATGGGGACAAGGTTAGGGAAGCCAACTCCCAGTTAGAGTTGAGTCTGGCCAGGGATATCAAGGATAGCAGGAAGAGCTTCTTTAGATACGTTGCAAGCAAAATCAAAACCAGGGATATTGTGGGCCCTTTCCAGAAGGAAAGGGAGACCTGGCTACCCTGGAAAAAAGAAAAGGCTGAGGTGGTCAATGTCTTCTGTGTCACAGTCTTCAATGACAAGTGCTCCAGGCACAACACCCAAGTTGAGAAAGGCAAATGTAGGGGCTGGGAAGCTGAACACTCTGAGCCTACTGTGGGAGAGGATCAGGTCTGAGACCATCTAAAGAACCTGAATGTTCACACAAGTCCTTTGGACCTAATAAGGTTCATCTGCAGGTCCTGAGGGAGTTGGCAGATGTAGTTGCTAAACCACTGTCAATCATACTTGAAAACCTGTGGCAGGCAGGTGAAGTCCCTGACCAATGGAAAAGGAAACTGTAACCCACACTTTTAAAAAGAGGAAGGTGGAAGACCTAAGAAAATACAGACCAGCCAGTCATCCCTGTGCTGGACAATATCCCCATGGTAAGGCTCATGGAAAACAAAGAAATGACTGGTGACTGCCAACTTGACTTTCCGAAGGGGAAATCACGTGTGACCAGTCTGGCGACCTTCTATGGCAAGGTTACAACACTGGTGGACGGGGACAGAACCACTCACATCGCCTGCCTGGACTTATGCGAAGTGTTTGACACTGTCCCACACAGCATCCTTGTCTCTAAACTGGAGAGACATGAATCTGATGGATGGACCACTTGGTGGATAAGTGTAGCTGGATGGCCACACTCAAAGAGTTGTGGTCGATGGCTTGTGTCCACATGGAGACCAGTGACAAGTGGTGTCCAGGGGGCGGTTGAGATGGGGGTGATCCTGTTCAACATCTTTGTGGGTAACACAGACAGTGGGATTGAGGCACGCTCAGCAAGTTCCCTGGTGACACCGGGCTGTGTTGTGTAGTCACACTGTGCAGGGATGGGCCAGATGAACCCCGGTAGGCTTGAGAGGTGGGACCATGCAAACCTCGTGGAGTTCAACAAAACAAAGGGCAAGGTCCTACCCCTGGGTCGTGGCAGTCCCGGACAGGTTTGGTGGAGAAGTAGTCGAGAACAGCCCTGTGGAGAAGGACTTGGGGATGATGGCTGATGAAAAACCCAACATGAGCTGGCAGTGTGCTCTCGCAGCCCAGAAAGCCAACTGGGTCCTGGGCTGCATCTAAAGGAGCATGGCCAGCAGGATGAAGGAGGTGATTCTGCCCCTCTACTCTGCTCTTGTGAGACTACACCTGGAGTGCTGCATACAGTTGTGGTACCCCCGACATAAGAAGGACATGGAACTGATAGAACAAGTCCAGAGGAGGCCATAAGGTTGATAAGAGGACTGGAGCACCTGCCCTAGGAAGGCAGGCTGAGAAAGTTGGGGCTGTTCAGCCTGGAGGAGAGAAGGCTCTGAGGAGACATCACAGCAACCTTCCAGTGTCTGAAGGGGCATCCAGGGAAGCTGGAAAAGGACTCTTCACCAGGAAATGCAGTGATAGGAAAAGGAGTGATGGGTACAAACTGAGAGAGGGGACATTTAGGTTGGTTATTAGGAGGAAATTCTTTACAGTTAGGGTTGTGAGGCTCTGGCACAGGTTACCAGAGAAACAGTGGATGTCCCAAACCTAGAAGTATTGAAGGCTGGATAAGGCATTGGGCAACCTCATTTTAGTGGGAGGTACCTCTGCCCATGGCAGGGGGGTTGGAAAGAGATGATCTTTAAGGTGCCTTCCAATTCGAACTATTCCATGATTCTGTGAAACCTGTGTTTGATCTTGAAAGTGCACCTTGATCTCTATATGACTGTCTTCTTGGATTTCAATGCAATATAATTTTGTGCATAAGTTAGTAGGACTTTTTGACACCTGAACTAAGGACACAGGGGACTTCTCTTTTCCTGATATGGCACAAAAAATAAAAAAAATAAAATAAATAGTAGTAGTAATTAAAAAAAAAAAACCCACAAAATAAAACAACATAAATTCACATAGAAATTGATTATCTGAAGATAATCAATTGATTATCTGAAGATTATCAGCTTCAGAAATATATACGTAAAGATTTTCATCCCATACAGATTTGTTGATTCAAAGACTCCTAAGTTGCTATGTCATTTAAATGAGAGGTGATGTGGGCATTTTTTAAACAGTACAATGAAAAAAAAACACACAGATCTATCATTTTGATCATCAGTCTCTCTCTTTATTATTCTTCTCTTATTATAAGGAAAAATACCTAGTGACTTAGCACTTGAGCAAAAGGATTAAAAAATAATCTCTTTCTTTCACTCCTTCAACCCTCCACGTGTGCTGGGAAGAGGGCAGAATTCAGCGGTGTCCCTTTAAATTGTCTTCGATTCCTGCATATAACTCTTCTTCTGGGTTTTAGTGCCATACTGTAATGTTAAAGTGTAAAACTCTGCATCTGCTGAGGCATTTGGCTGGAAAAGCAAGTATGTCAATGGCTGTCCCTAGCTGCCATCACACATATGGATTTTCTGTGTTCAGCTCTGCCATCTGGTAGTTAGACCTAAATTCACTCCTCATTGAATAAGGACTATCTACCAAATCATACTTCATTCTATATGCTATCCCTTTTCATAGCCTTGTTTTATGAAACTTTATATAGTGTTTGTGTGTCCCATATGGGTGAAAATATTGAAAGTGTTCAGAAATATTGAGAAAACACTTTCTGGATATACCCCAGCCAAACACACACACAAACGTGTGTGTGTGTACATGCACACTCACACACACAAACAGAACTGCCTTCTCTGGTGGAAGAGCAATAAGAAATTCTACTAGAAGAAAAAATGTTGTAAGTGTGATTTCTAGTGTTCTTGATTAGAAATTGGAAACAAACATAATAATCTGTAAACAGAAACCATTGTCGTTTGAGAAGGACCACTTAACAGTGTAATGAGGATGTGGGTTAATATCCCTTTCGGTCTTTTTTCCCTGTTTGTGACATCTTTGATAGCAGCTTAATCTGGTGACATTTGCTTCCCTCATTACTATTTTGTCACACGAATAAAGCATTGGAGTTTTATGGCTTCCTACCAGAGCAGGTGCATCTGCACTGGTTTGACTTTTTCAATCCTTAAATGCCTTAACCATCTTTCCTTCTCCTTGCCAGCCTATGCTTATATCTTTCACTTGTTTAAGTTTTTACGATGAATTGCTGGGACAGTGAAAAATACATATCACCTAAAAAGTGAAAATATTGGAGTCTGCAAGACCTCTCTAGATTTCAGGAGGGCTAGATCAGGATTATTTTGCTTCAAGAATCTAAAAGGTGTTGAGATGAACTTAAATCTCTGCCTGTGCCAAGGCTTGTGTATTGCCAAGATTATTTCTGTCAGTTTTTCTTTGTGATGTTTTAGGAATTGTGCTGGTTACTAGCTACAACTTTCTTTAAAAATACAGCCTAATTCTGAATCATCTGTGAAATCTGGATTGCCATGGTATCGGCAAGGTAGAGAGGTGACTGATGGCAAGCTCTGGTAAAGATGCACAGCAGTGAGTGAAAAACCTTCAAATCTGAGAAGCCTGTGTCTGTTTAAAACAAATTTTCCATTGGTTTTAATATTTTTGAGGGAAGTTATTAGTCTGGGAAATTTATTATGTCTTAGAAAGTAAATTAAAATTAAAGCTAGATCTAGCTCTTCAGTGCCACATGTTTGCCATGGTTTTCAGTACCAGTGAATGCAGGCTACAATAGGTATAAACCATTTTTTAGTGGCCAAGAATTTGAAAAAGCTTTTGGATATATACGATAGAGTCTTGAAATTCTGTGACAGGTTCTCACTGTCCCCTCCCTCATGTCAGCCCTGAGCTTCTGTTTGGACCTCGGTTTGATTCCAGCACACCTGACTTCAGGCACTTATCTAAGGCCCATAAATGAGGTGGGTTTGGCTCAGTAAACAAGATGTAGAGAGTGAGTCAAGTCCTTACCATTGGGTGACTGGGTCATTTTTAGTGTCTGCAATGTACCTGAGACACCCACACCATTCTGTAACACATGCAGTGAAGCTCCTTCTGAAATGCCAGGCAAGATAACTCAGGAATTCTGACAGGACACTAAATGCCCCTGTTTAGGCATCTGAATCTCACTTCTGTTGCTGGCACAAAGTGAGTTAGTCTTTTTAAGACCTGAGAATCAACTGCATATTCTTTTTTTTTTTTTTTTCCTGTGATTAGTGGCCTTCAAAAACAGAACAAAAATAACAGTACAAGGGGAAATTAATCATCATGGCTCCTGAGCAAAACATAAATGGGACTTTTAACCATAATACGTGATTGATTGCAGAAACTTTCTACTGTTGTCCAAGGTGTGCTAGCTGACCCGAGACATTGACACAGAATTGGCCAATGTGACTCAGTTCTTGCTGTAGACCCATGCTTCTCTGGAATGGCAGCTGGAATCCAGGATCTGAGGGCATCTCAAATGGCACTGGACATCCAAATCTCATCTTATTGTAATGATGGAGGAGTACCTTCAGAAGGCAATCCATCTGACCTGAATGATGCTTATTTAAGGAAGAAAGAAATCATGCTCTGAAAGTCCCTTGCTATCCACAGAATCGAGTGGATAGCCTATCCTAGAGTTAATCCTTTGGAATTTGGTGAGATGAATCCCATACTATTGTCAGGTTAACCTCGAACAACTGAGCGATGCAGGAACAATAAGAAAAAAA
>VXAY01003678.1:177224-198182 GCA_013399855.1 Oxyruncus cristatus | reverse complement strand
TGACCAAATTATTTTTTAAAATTAAATTTGCGGTACAGTTAGATAAATCCTAATGTTGGCTTTGAGGAAAAGAAAACCACTATAAATATGGTAAGATTTGCTATACTAGATTTTTAATTTCTAGGTCCATATATTGATAAAAACATTGGGGAAAACGGAATATTATATTGATATAGTCATGTTCCATTGTTAAATCCAGGATGTTGCCAAGGGAGAGAGTCCAGTTTTGGGAAGTGCTCTGATGCTTCCTGAGGCAGACATGCTATTGAGCTTTTCTCGTGGAGACACTGAAAGTTTAAAAACATGAGTGCACAAACAATTCTGTTTTTAATGTAACTGCAAAGGGATAACTGAAGAGGATGAACACAGGCAACAAATGTGCTGTTTGTGTTATTCATACATTTCTGATTCCCATCCTCGGCTTATCGGCAGAGTCTCTCAAGTTGAACCTAGCATGCGCCTGCTCTTTTTCCCTTGGAATAATTTGTTAGATGACAGCCTTCCAGCCCTTGCCTTCATCCTTATTACCTTGCCTCAGTATCCAGGCAGTGATTCTGGTGAAAATCTAGACCACACAACCATCACGCTGCACTGCAAACACAGAGTCAGGGACCACATGCCAGAGTGCAAGAACAGCCAAGTGGCAAGGTGTCAAATAATGTTGCCCCCACTGAAAAGGATAAATTAGCAGAGTCTTATTCTTCTCTTTCTGCCAATTTCCAGGGGTGAAGCCAAGTGACAGCAAACTTGGCGTGTATCTATCAACAGGAACACATCTGCAGCAGTGCCAAGCTTTAGAGTCATCACAGCTGACATTTCCTAGATGTTAAGAGTGGTGCAGAAAATACAGGACAGGACTTGAGTCACAGTCTGGTTACTGTACAAGTGCAGGGAAGAATCTAAAATGCTGTATTAAAAGAAATTTAATCCATAACACCAATATATATATTTATATATATATCTTAGTACAAGGCTGCTGAGTACCCTCAGGTAAAACAGAGGAAACTCAGGTCTGGATTTCATCTACCCTAATTTTACAAGTAAATACAGGAGTTAAGAAACACCTGAAGATCTCTGTGCACTTAAGAAATATAATAAGACTTCCCGAATAACACTGCTCCCCTGCTCCTTTTGCACATGCAAAGTTAGAGGGTACTGCTTTCAGTTTCTTTTCTGAAAGAAAACAACATGTTATCATTACTCTGTTGATTACACAAGCACTTGTAACAGGCAGTTTGTTGCAGTTCACTTGACAGATTTATTAACTTCGATCTTTAACTCTCAATAGTATTTGGGTAGCTAATTCGACTCACTTCAAGAGACTTGTCCAAAGTTACCTAGAGAGGCCATGGCATATCCACTGAAGTGCTGAGCTTTCACTTTTTTGCCTGATCCCCAAATTGTGCTTTTGTTATGCTCCTCTTCTAAGTTTCCTTGCTTAAGTAAAAATAAAGAATATCCAGTAGAGTTGTGTGTGTCCAGCTTACATGATGCCTGAGCTTATCCTCTTCAATAGAGAGTGAGTGTTCCTTGCTCCAGATTTTTCTCTGGTTTCAGGGGTCTATAACCCTGAATATTCTGTAACTGAAGGAAAATTTTAACAGTAAGAAATAAAGTGAGGAGGGAATTAAATATCTCAACCTTTACAATATCCTTCTTTTCCACGTTCCCAGCCCCATTCAACAGTGAGCCCATATTTTGCCTCATCTTCCCCTCGTGAATGATGCACCTACAGTAGCTTTTGTGGCTTTTCTTTACTAGATTAAACTCCAAAGGGGTTTTGGCTTTTTTAATCTTAACCCTGCACACTTGAACACTGTCTCAGTATTTCCCTTGTATGACTTGAACTTGCTTCTAACTCCTACACTTTCCTTTTGACTTCTGGGGCTTGTCTTTGTTCATTCACATGAGTCTTCTACCACCTTTACCTGATGTCATGCTGGCTGGGATGAAGTGCTCTTAAGCTTGGAGAGAGTGATCTTTGAAAACCAGGCAGCTGTCCTGGGCACTTCTTCTCAAGGGCTGTATCCCAATGGTTTCATCCAGGTATAACCCTAAAAAGACTGAAGTAGGCCATTTTGAAGTTCAGGGCTGTTATCTCACTATTTCCCATGCTAACTCCTGTCAGGATGCTGAAAACAATCATCTTGTGGTCATTGCAGTTAAGGTTGTTCCTGACCTTCACATCCCTGTTTTGTATGCATGAGGTCAGCAGATCATTTGCCTTCATCAGCTCCTCAGTCTCCCGTGTTTGAAAGGTTTCATCATTGCAACCCAGAAGCCTCACAGGTTGTTTGTGTCCTGCTGTGCTGTCCCTCCAACAGGTATATTGGAATGGTTGAAATTCCTCATGAGAACAGGTCTTGCAAACATGAAGATTCTTCTACTTCTCTGAGGAAGACCTCGCCTACTCCTTCCTGACCAGGTATCAAAGGCATCCAAACATCACCAGTTTTGGTCTGATTACTAGTCATAACTTACACATCCTCAGATGTTATCTGCTCCTAGGCAATACTCCAAGCATTCCCACTGCTCCTGCACATCAAGGGCAACTCCTCCTCCTTGTCATTTCAGCTTGTCTTTCCTAAACAGCCTATGTCCACTTGCAGCAGTACTCCAGGCATGGGAGCTCTCCCGCCGCGTCTTTATGATCCTAATGAGACTGTGGGCCTGCAGCTTCATGCAGCCCTCTAATTCCTCCTACTTTAACACCATGCTGTGTGCTTCAGTGTACAGACCCTTCGGAGTGGCACCCAGACGTGCTGATTTCCCTGAAAAGGTATGAGGAACTTTCCCCATAATGTTGTCTTGCTGTCACTTCCTTGTTTGTGTGCATCCAGCCGAGCTACACCACATGCAACTCTGTTTTGTCCATTATCAGGTGTCTTATCCAAATCATCTTGCATTCTCCTTGCCAAACCAGCTCACTATTGCCTCGTTTTGATTGAGGGTCACCATTCTACCTGGTCAGGTTTCCTTAACCTGCCCCTCAGGTGCCTGTTCCTCCAAGCTTTGCGGAGACCAGAGCATACCCATGAAAGCTTCTAAGAGGTTATAGAAAATGAAAGCCAAGTTGTACAGCAATCATAATTATTCAGAAGTTGGGTTAATTGGGTTAATATTCTCAATGAAAGCAAGTGCTCTTTCTTGAAGATGTGACATCTTCCTATTTCTGTCAGCCACTATTCCCTCACTGCACTCTCTATGGACTGGCATGGAAATGCAGCTGCCCTTCCATTTACCTGTTAAATGTCTGGCATTTTCCTCTGCTGAACTCCCTTCCTGCTGTGTGCCTGGTGTTGTTTCCTGCTGTCTACTCCACCTGTCCACTTTATTCTTTTATTTCCTCCTTAAATGTTAACATGGCACAGATGGGCTCTTACTGCCTGTGACTTTCTAATGTAGTTGTTGAATGTTAATAATACTTTGGAATTTAAAAGGAAAAAGAGATGGACAGCAACTAAAACACCAAAGAAAATAAAGATATGCATCCAATGTATCCATCTGTCTGTAGGCAACACAGTGAAACAGCTCACTAGAAGGTTTATTGTTGCAATATAGGAGCATTGAGAGTCCTCAGACAACACAAAGAGTTCCCTCTAGACAACAAAAAAAAATTGCAAATTATTACTTTTTCATATCAGGGAGTGAATATAAATTTGCCACGCATACAAATTCGTAGCATAAAAATCAGGGTGAAAAGTAAAGATTATTCAGGGCTAAAAGAAGTCTGTTTTTTTTTCTTTGAAGTCCCTAACCCATTTTAGAGAGAAAATAACCAAGGCGTTAATGATCAGACATTCCCAAAATTTTGCTCCTTTGGAGGGCCCTGTCATTTTCATGTTATCATCCATTCAGAGAGCAGATGCAGCTGCTGGCATACTCGCAGCTGCCTCATCTCTCTTGATGTGTCCCTGTTCTTGCTTAATAAAAAACTTCTGTCTGGTTTGGCACCACCTCCTGTCTGCTTTTCTTTCCTCATCTAAAACTGCCGGATGCCAAAGAGGACAAAGAGACATCCACCAGGATATTTTAGGCAGCTAGATAGCTGTGCTTGCTCTAGTTCACAACCATAAGATCCCTGTGAGACAATGCAGCTGCTACTCTGAATGAGCTACCACTAGAAGGTCAGTCTTACCCTCCAACGTTAAACACTCCAGAAAATTAAAAGTCTTCAAAAAAAATTACTTACCTCATTATGATGGAGCTGTGAAGAAGTTTCATCTCATGCTTTTAAACCAAGACATAACTGAATATGTGACAGTAGGTTATCACTCCAGATTTGTTCATATTACCATATGTTTATTTTTATTCTATTGAACATAATCCTGAGCACCTTGGCACGGCCAAGATGCCTGAACCTTCATCTCACCTAATGCTCTGGTGCTCTAGATGTAGGAAAGTGGAATATGTTACCTATACTTTTATGTTTGGGAGTCAGAAAAAAAAGAGAAAGAATGTAGTATTATCAACACACAGCATTCTATCAGATTGCATTAAAAATCATGCTATTGGAAAACAAAATAAATAAATTCTGGGTCCTTTTATTTGTGAGCTCGTATTTGAGATGTGACAATTGGCCTTTCCCATCTTTTTCCTGCTTCTGTAACATCTGATAAGAATCCACCCTTCCTCCTCCTTCTCTTCCCCCTCCCAGTCTTCCTCCATCCCTTTCTCTCTGAAAATTTAAGAATGAAAACAGCCCAGCAGTACGTTGCTAATCTGCACTTTTCAAGAATTCATCAGTGCCCTGTGTTGCTCTAGTATTTCTATTCAAATTTGGGTGAATTGTTTCAATTCCTATTTGCCCGTCTACAAAATATGAACTGCATACGGACAACCTTTATAGAAGCGTTGTAAAAATTCAGAAATTCAATAAATAAAGGCAGCTCAACTGTAAAACCAGAGGACTGAAAATAATATCTGAAATTAACAGTCAGGCTGCCTTTAATACAGTCATGACATACAGCCCTGCTTGCAAATATACCATTTCACATCTTAAAACTACTTTTTACCTACTTTGCTACCTCCAAGAGATTATTCCACAACTTTAAAACTCAGAAAACTAACCTATGTGTCTTAATTCTAAAACAAAATTGAATTTTAATGAATCAATTTTTATGTTATCTATTAGGTTTTTTCTTTAAATTCTATTCTCATATTTATCACATTTATCATTGGATGAATAGACTGAAATTGTATTCCCCTGTTAGCCTTCATATGGTTAAGTCAGATTCTTTTAGTGTAAAACTGCCTTCCATATTTTTATCAATCTATTTCTTCCAATGTTTCTGAACTTTTGTTAAAAAGGAGTGACCAGCATGTGATGCCAGCATCCAAATAAAATTACTTAAGCACACAATACTTAAAATCTTTTGTCTCAGATAAAATTAATCTCTTTCACAGATGCATAGATATTTTATGATCAGTTAATAAATATTGTCTCCCCTTTTTTGTCATTTATAATTGATAGCCTTCCAGCTTCTGGAAGAATAATCAGTTCTGATCACGCAGTACATTTTGTAGACCATAAATTTCATTTTGTTATCTATATTGTTGACTTGTTTTTATCACAGTCCTTCCTCCCCATTGAGGGTGCCTCAAATTTTACGGTGTCAGGAAAGCCGAGAGACATTCATCCCATTTGACTTGAGTCATTAAAATATCAAACGTGTTCTTAGGCACTCCTCCTGTTCCACATGGACATTGAGTGGTAGTAAAGGGTATATGTGCAGCAGGCACAACAAGCAGTCTAAAGTCTGGGAGTGTGGATGACCAACATGAATGCAATTAACTCTACTCCTCAGCTGTTCGGTGACCAAGAGGGAAACCTAGGTAATCACACTAATTCTGCAGATGATTTCTGCAGAGGTTAAAGGGAGATGAACTGGAGTTTAACCTCCATTATCAAACTCACAGTTCTGAAGCAAAAATCACATGTATAAATATTTTTACTATAAGGCAACAGAATGGTCCTTGAGCAACTGACTAAGTACGGTTTTTCTTACAATATAGTTTCTTGCTGCCTTCCTTCGTGGTGATTACCTTTCCAGTGAAGTCTGTATTCTTTTGAATATCTGTATACAGAATCACAGGCTGAGTTGGAAGGGACCAACAAGAATCCTCAAGTCCAACTCTTAACCCTGCACAGGACCAGACAATTATTGGTTTCTACAAACAAAAAGTTTTTTAGATTTTATTTGTTCAGCATGTAGCCCTAAGTACTTCTCTGCCTAACTCCTCCAAACATTGTGCAGTTTGCTCACCCCACCCTTCCCAGAATCAGAAGAAAGTATAAGCCATGGGTTGAGATGCTGCTGCTGCTGTTGCTGCTGCTGCTTCTGCTGCTAACAACAACAACAACAACAAAAACAACAATAACAATAATAATAATAATATTTTGGTACTATTAATAATCATAGAATTGCAATGATGCATGTCCACAAGGAGTGATCAGCCCCTCTCAGCCAGCTCCCCCTCAGTTTATGTAATGAGCATGACACTTTATGGAATGGAATATCCCTTTGGTCATTCCTTGTCAGCTCTCCTGGTCATGCTCCCTCAGAACTTCTCGTGCACCTGCTTGCTGGCAGGGCATGGGAAATAGAAAGACTCTTGATTCAGAGTAAGCGCTGCTTAACATCGACTATAACGTCAGTGTGCTGTCAACATTATTCTCATACTAAACCCAAAACCACAGCACAGTGGCAGATCCTAGAGAGAAAATTAACTCTATCCCAGCCAAACTGAAGGAAGATCCAAAACATACTGTTTGTTGCAAAGAGCAATTCCACTAAATAATTTATTCAAGTGCATTCATCTCACCTGACTTCAGGCACTTACCTGACGAGTGCAGCTGAGAACTCAACATTACACCATACTCATGAAGTGAAAGATAGGCAACTCCTACAATGTTTCAGACCATTTTAGACTTGATTTACTTACTTAAATACTTACAGGACTTTTCTTGCATCATTAACTTTAGGAATAGCTTAGACCAATTTGACTTCTGACTTAGGTGCTACTAGTAAGTTTCTAAAGTTTTCTGAGAGAATGAAAGCTTGTACAAAGAAGAAAATAACATTCTTATACCATTAGTAGTACAGTCAGGGTAATCTGGGGACAGATATACTCTACCTATCTGGAGTATATCCTTCATGCTTCAAAATGCATATTGCATGCTTATAATCATTAAGTGTAGAGGGCTGGGACAAAATTTTCACAGGGGAAAGTCTGACTATGTCTACAGAAGGGTTATTGTACCTTTCTCTGAAACATCTGGCGCTGGCCAATATTAGCAACAGAAGACTGGACTAGATGGACTGCAGGTCTGATCTGGTGTGGCAGTTCCTATGTTCCTGTGTTCTTCCTCCACCTGGTGCAAGGGCAAAACTGTCAGGTATAATGAGGAAATCTTTATTCAGGTCCCCGGGTAAGACTGTAGATTTGGCAATTAAAAAATCATCTTTTGAAAAACTCAGAGAATTTTGCCTCTTTTCCTAATAAAATATACATTATCTGTACTGAAACTTTGCCAGTTCTTTCCCTATTTGTATTTGAGTAATATTACTACAGAGAGATGAAAAAGACATTTCCAGAGAACTTATGTCTACTATTATTCTATATAATTTTTATTATTGTCATGCAGCCATGGAGTTGACTTCATTGTATGAGTGCTATCTTAGTGTATGGGAAAGACATTTTAGTCTCTAAAAGCTTATATCCAGATTAACTTCTTCTAGTCTTGGATCTCTAGCTGTAATGAACTGGCTAGTTGTGTTGGGAGCACTGTTGCTTGGTGCACTGAAATAGGGACTTTGAGGTGAAGGTTCGGGTTTGAGAACTGACCCCCATCCACCATCCCCAGTGGGCTGACATCAGCCAACAGACAAGGTAATACAAAAGATCAGCAAGAAAATATTGTTCATAATTTGCCAAGTAGTGATTTCAGTACACCAGCAGCAAAATTATTGTTCAATTTTTAGTTTTCAAGAAGTGCAGCATAGTTTTAACAATACTGCGATTTTTTTTCCACTTTCCCCTTGAGTTGTAACTGTAATTACATGTAAAGTAATTTGGTTAAGAATGGCACAGGAAAATGTGACATTTTGTATCTAGGAAAAACTTCTGATGCCTAATTACAGGCATTTGTTATTTATTGAAATGTCTTAGACTATCTGTTGATGTTCCAAACAGTGCAATGCTCCTGCAGGCGCTTTATCAAATCCACCATTTCCATGGAGATGTTGCAGAAACCCTGGATCATGACCTTGCCAACTCTGCCTGAGGTTCTTGTAGCTTCAATTTTCACTTTTCAGTGTTTCTTATCGTAGCTATGTCTGCTTCAATTTAACTGAGCTGGTTACCAATTAAAAGCTTGATGAAGGTATTCTGAATTTGTCACTTAACCAACTTAACTAATTGAGGTATACAGTCATCCTAGATTCCTATTACATCCAGTGGAGAGAAAAAAGGCACCTGCAAATGCTGTGTCAGATCTAAAATAAGCTGAATTGTCTTTTAGAGGTGCTTATTTCTTCCTTCCATTGACAGGAGAAAGAACACAGCTGAACAGGAACCTAAATTTAGTGCTCCCAGGAAGCAAATGGGATATTAGGAAGGATAAATCTGGCTATAACAGTTGGATCATAAGGTCAAGTGCTAAAACTCATCACCCTGCTGGAAACAGTGAAATGGAATTACATTTCTCCAGTACATTGTTCCCTCTTCTCTCACCTTCCTCTGCATGAGTCTGTGGCTAATCACTTTTCTACCTTACATGGTTTTCTCTCTTAGTTGTTTGCGTTCCTAACAGATATTGCTGAAAATAAATAAATTATAGTGGTGACAACTCAGAATCTTTCATTTGATCTCAAGCACCAAAGCTGAAGTGCAGTACTAGTGAAATGGGTTATTCATATAAAAATTTAAACTCAGGTTTTGATATCAACAATGAAACAATCAAAATACTTCAGAACAAACTCAACTGAAGTCCAAACAATGACAGAAGTCCAAACAATGACAGAGTGGTTGTATTTCTTGGCTTATGTCTGAACATAAGAAAAAGCAAGTTCAGAATGACCCAGTGTTCAGTCAATATCACTATTTCAAAAGTAGACATAATATAGGGAATAGAAATGCAAGACCATTAGCAAACTGAGGACTATAATAACTGAATTGTGATTCTTGATCAAAACTAAAGTCTTTTTATTATCACTGCTGCTGTTTCTTTGATTCACAATGTGAATGAGACTTTGTTTCCTGTGTATCAAATTAAAAAAAAAAAAAAGATAAAGAGCTAATAAAATAAGAGGTAACATATGGAGTGTGGCACTGGCTGCATAAAGATTATGGATTTTATTATTTGTTGAAATGGAAATGTCAATGTAATCTCATGGGCTGATGCCATGGAAATTCCATTGGATTTTCCATGTTAGTGATGCATTTATACAAGCCTTTCGGATTATAAATGTGCAGCACAATATTAACCCATTAGATTGTCTGTCTGATGTCTACCAACTTTCAGTATTATGCTAACATTAAAACTCAGTGTTCGTGTACACACCTGGATTACTGAGATGAAAAAGAGATGTCTCAAGCAGTCATTACTTTTATAATTACTGAGTGTTTTTTAAAAATGAAGAAACTTCTCCGAGATGAGTAAATAGCCCCTGACTCATTAAGACTGCCAATGCACTTTTCCAGTTCTCAGTCCTATTATAAAGGAGCCTCAGGCAAAGGAGCCTCAGGCAAGCTGCAACTTCTAGTAAAACTTCTTTCTTTCTTTCTTTCTTTCTTTCTTTCTTTCTTTCTTTCTTTCTTTCTTTCTTTCTTTCTTTCTTTCTTTCTTTCTTTCTTTCTTTCTTTCTTTCTTTCTTTCTTTCTTTCTTTCTTTCTTTCTTTCTTTTCTTTTCTTTTCTTTTCTTTTCTTTCTTTCTTTTCCCCAACAAGGAGTGCCTTTCAGTTTACAGCTGTTTACATATTTATGTATCCAATCACATTGTATACAAAGTTTATGAAAGAAACTTGGTTACAGATCCACGTGAGTAAGTACAGATGGGAGTATATGTTTCCAGGTTGTCTTTAGAGCGAAGAATTGTGGCAGATGTTGAAGAAAAGGGTGTTCGCACATAACAGTTCGATACTGCAGTTTCCCATTCAGGGGTGGTACACATCTCTCATAACTTTTATAAACTTATACATTTAGGTGTTCATTCCCAGTTGATAGTCAGGAGAGAAATTTAGAAACCACCTTAAAGAGATTCAACTCCTAATGTTAGATCCCCATTTTAAACTGACAGAAATCTTCCTGTAGACATTAATTTCTCCTGTCATTGACTGTAAAGGGACTCTTGATCACTACTTTAGTGTTGGTAACTGATACTTAGATAGGTATTTCTGTAGATTAGGGGATAAAATCCAAATCAGTTTATGCCTTTAATGTAAAACATGCTAAAAAATACAACCATGTAAACTAAAAGAAACACATATAGATATAACCTCACTAAAAGGTTCCATGGCACAAATGGAATGATTGACTTTGGTGAGATAAACAGTAGAAACAAGTCATAATAGTCACACCAGACCAGAATGTGTTCAAATGTATTATTTGATTTTCGTATTTTAAGAACAGGATGGAATCAGAAAGAGAAGAGGTGAGATGAAGAAAGGAGAGGATAGTAGTGAATCTACTAAAAGAAGTGCATACTGAAGTAAGTTAAAAGACTTGAACCAGAGCCAAACAAGTAAGTCAAACCTTAAGGGAAAGTAAGGAACACGGAGAAGAAACAGAAGAAAAAGAGAGCTGAATTGCTAAGGTGGACTTCATTACTACCTTGAAGACAGAACCTGGGAATGTCAGTGAAAATAAAGACAATACACCTAGTTTTGTAAGAACAGAGTATTGATGAGATGGAAATGGTATTACTGGGATGTAAGGTATGAGAAAAAGTTCATCCTCAGCCTTTAATGTGACTCATAAAAGTAGTCAAGCAGATCACACAGAGGGGAAGGAGTTACAGTGGCAACACACTTTGGTAAGAGGTTTGTAAAGGAAAGGGTTTTTTTCAAGGTAGTGTAATCCACATCAGAAACAGAAAGGTTGGGATGCAAATATTTATGAAGATTAAAGGGAACCAAAGACAAGCCCTGAATCATAGATAACAACATTTAGTTTTCTGGCTTAACTACTGAAGAAAATAATGGATCTCCTCTCCTTTCACCTCCCCTCTGCACGGCTTTAAGGTAAAAAGATGAAAGGCTGAAGAATCCTTACAAGCCTTTTTCATAAGGGTTATTTCAGTTTTCCCTTGGCCCAGTGAGAAGAGAGACAGCTTTTACTACACCAGGGTTTTTCTTGTCCAAGAGATGACTGATATGGCAATTCTCCCTCTACCCACTCCCTCAGATGCATTAATAACATCTGCCTTTTCAAATCATTACCTAAACACCTCAGCAGAGCCAAACCTCTTTCAAGGCTGCCCAACTTTGGTTCTCAGCTTGTGAATAAAATTTTAGGCAGCAAAACATTAACCATTTAAAATAAATGCCTAAGCAAACCGTTTAAGGGAAAATGGAGGCTGGGTTTGAAGACATGTAGAGAGGAATGTTTTCCACCTGTTTTTAGTCATCTGAGTCAGTGCTTAATGATAGACACTGGTGAATGAGTTATGCACAAATGTCAGGTAAATGAGACTGACTTAAGTTTTTTTTTTTTTAACTGGCTCATCTGAGGGACAAAGATTTCAACACTTTTGTGGATTTTGCAGTCAGCTATATTATCTAAAAGATATTACTAGCCTTATTTAGGTAATTTAATTGCTGTTGTAAATATTGATATTATTGGTCATGTCTGAAAGTGTCATTTAGATAGATTCTTTTGGAAATATAGAATCAACTAGAGACAAACAAGGTGATTTTTCTACTTCCACAAAGTACTGTAGTATTAGCATCAGAATACACACGAGCCCTGGGCTCTAATCACTTAACAATGTTCCCTGACCTAGATCATTTGCACCTTAAAATTGGTAGATTTTATTTCATCCAATACCGTTGCAAAAGGTTTCACTCTAATTATATCTGAAACTTCTTTTTGTTTTTCTATTCCAAGCCTGTTTCTGACTGTGTGACAGACTAGAACATTGGATGGAAAATTCAGCATTTGCAATTCAAATTCCAAGAGAAGGTTTTAATACCGAATACTTGTGGATAATATTTAAAAGTCCCATAGAGTTAAACAATGTAGATTTTTTCCAAAACATGGTGAACTGACTTTACAGATATTATTCAGTTAAGATCTGGAGATAATATTAATATGGTACTTATGCATAAAACTCACAACAGGCAAGTATTTTGTAAATTCAGCATTTAGTTATCTCTTACCCATTAACAAGAAGCAAAGCAAACAGCTCCCCCTTATATTCATGCCCCGAGCTAAGCAAGGGGAATGGAAAAGGTTTTTAGAATTACAAATAGAACCTTTAAATTGTAGAAACTTGCTAATTTCGTTTATGAAAAGCATTGCAGAACTTCTGCTTTCTATTCCAGTTGTTATTCAAATCACAGTTCCAAGGATAGGAAAAAAGAGCAACAAAACCCCTCAAAAAAACGGTCAGAAAGAAAGAAAATAAAAAGGGGGGAAAAAAAACCACCAGGAAAAGGGGAAAGACATAATCCTGCCAGGAATTCAGTGAGTGTTTCTTTTCAGAGATCAGGCAGAAATACTGCATGTTTAAATATGCAAATTGAAGCAAAACTTGAGAAAAAGAGTAGGGGACAGGGGGGAGGAATGGAGAAAATACATAAAGAATTATGAGCGAAGTTTTCAGAAATAGGTACCTGAAAATATCTGAATTCACCCATATAATTTTGAAATTACAATATGCATTTCATTGTGGAAATAGTGAATGCATATTTTCAAATATTAAAGATTTATCTTTCTTATAGGACTTTACAGGTATTGAAGCCCTAAATAGAAATTAAGAATAAAATTACTTCATATATAAGAATTCAGGACAAGGGTTTTGCACCACCTAAATCCCACTCAAGCCCTCAAAATAGGATTTAAGAGGGACTTACGTGGCTCATAGGCAATATGTAGCTGGGAGAATTCCACCCAAAGGGATAAAGCATATTAACATTACTTCTGCAACCAGTTTCACTGCAGGCTTTTGGAGTAATTACCTAAGATGAGAGTCCTTTCTTCATGTAGTCTTTTAGTCTGGCAAGACAGATCATTTAGAAATACTAAATATTACAACAAGGCAAGGGATTGGATATGCCATTATGGACTTGTACAGTCAGATTTATAGGTAGACCCGGATGCAAGAATGTTTTTTTTCAAAATTTGAGATTAATGAGTTAAGCAATCTTCTGAACATCCCTGACAGATAAGCAAATATTCCTCCCCCCAGTTATAGACAGGAATACCAAAACAGAGAAGTCACTAATTGTTCAATATCAGATACTGAGCATGTCCAGACTATTGACTGAATCTGAGTGAGATGCCTCCCCACAGATGAATATTTTTGAATTAAAGGAAGAGGTAAGAACAGTGGTCCCAATTACTTTTCACCTAGCTTGATAAATCAGTTGGAAAGATTACTGTAAAGAAAAAAATGGTAAGTGAAATTTCAAATAGACGATCCCCAAATTAATGGTCCAACCTTGTACTTGAATGAAAAATGAACGCATTGTGTTACCACATTTCAGTTAAACTATTTTCCAATTTTCCCTATCCCAGGTTGCAGAGCTGGAAATGAAACTATAGCTGATGTTTCAGGAGAAAAACTAGGTGTAGTACCTATTTCTGCATAAAAAAAGCAGGGATCATTGTGCAAAAGCATTTCTACTTTGCTTTTAACATTTTTCTCAGATTGTGCAACATTTGTCAAGGAAGAGAGCACTTCTTACATGACCTGAAATACTGGTGTATATAAAAAGCATTCATTTAATTGCATGAAGCCATGTTGTTCTTCACAGTCCCTGGGAAGAATCCCCAAATTCAGAAACACAGGGAAACATGCAGAGTGTGTAAAAGTGTGTGGTGGTAGACTAAGTGGTACAGAGTCTTCCAGTTAGAAAGGCTTTATTTTATGTTTCCCCATTCCAGATCTGTCCAAAGACTGATATCTGTGTAAGGAAAGTGAGATAATGTTTCCTGCCCAGAAGAGGTGACATCGTAAACTTTTCTTGTACCACTGATTTATGGTGAAACTTACTGAAGATCAGAATTTACAGGGTTTTTTATTTTTTAATTTCAAAAGAATTTCCATTTTTTTCACACCTTCACTTCATTTTCTTTTTCATCTGTGGTGATCTTCAAAGCTTCACCAATCTAATTCACCTTATCACTAGATTAAGTTCCAGGTGAGTAACAATCCTCTTCCACAAGGCAGCCATTTGATGGTGGTTGCAATCTTCTCTGACCAGAGATTTGGGTGGATCATCAACAGCATCCAGGCAACAACACCCATGGAATTGCATTGTATGATATACTGCAAAAGCCTGTAGGGATCTTTATGTACAGTATTACCAAATATAAACAAGTGCCCTAAACCCACCAGTTTTCTCTGTATATCATTTATCATTTGAGTTCTTTTATTGCAACTCTTCCATTTTTACTTCCTGAAACAATCCCCAGACACTAAAACCTGTTTCATCCTACTTGCTTAGCTCCATATGTATTATTCTCTGAGTGCTGTAGGCAACATCTTAACATTTTACAGTTTGGTAGAGTTCAGCTAATGGAAGATGTAGTTTTATCAAACTGATGTTTTAAAGTCCTGAAGGAAATAGCTTTCACAAGGGCATCAAGACTGGAGGGTAGAGACTGGTTCAACAGCAAAGAGGATTTGGGTTTAATGCTTTTTGTAAGAAAGCAAGCCCATTAAGTATTTGTCAGGGATGAGAAATTGAACACCAGTTTCTCTTTTGGACATAGAGCAATTACATCAGCAGATTGTCAATATCCATGCTCAGCATAAGTAGCTCTTGCATAGAGCCTTCTGTATAATACAAAATAGCATGGTTCCTGGAAAGGAAAGATGCTGAACCACTCCGGAGAAAAATAAAAATTAAGACATTTATAGAAAACATAAATAGCTAAGAGATTGGGTTCAGTTAAACCTGTCTTGACTGTCTGCTGTGAAGGGTGCAACTAGTTTCCTTGAAATGAAATGTGTGTCCCTGCACTGCTGTGAAAGGTGGGCATGAGGTACCTGGGTTGATATGCTGGTAAAAAGCAATTTGAGAATGTGAAGCCAGAACACAGTCATCTTCTGGAAACAATGTCTTCATGAATTTGCAGCAATTTGTCTCTGAAATCCTAAATTTGCTGCACTTGTACTTAACTATTAGCATGTAAATAGACTAAAAAGACTTAATGAAGCTTGTCATGAATTTACAGTCAGGGAGCACATATAGGTACATCAGTGAATTAAGTCCCTAAGGCCAAATCCAATGTCCAGTGAAGCCAAATAAACAGCTACGTCAAGCATGAGATCAAGCCCTAATCTAAGATGTAAACACAATTAAGACCAGACTGTACTGTGTCTGGAGCTACTGTGCCTGGCTACACCTAAAAAAACCCCCAAATTACACACAAAATATGGAAACAGAATTTAAAAAAAACCCAAATTTCAAGTTCAGTATTAGATGAGGAATGCATATTATCCAGTTTTATACATCTTAGCTTGTTTGAATCTCTCAAACATTAATAGTCATCTTTCAGCTCCTATGGACTTTTTACACCGTCACCTTCACAAGCAGATAACATTGCTGTGAATTCTCAGGGTACGGTACATTATGCACACAGTGGTAATTGTAATTAATTCAAAAGGTATTTTTAAAGAACCCAGTGATGTGTCCTGCAGTCTCAGAGCAATATGCCCTAGTTTCCATCCTAAACAACACTTTGGGTCTGCTGTTGTTTTGTAGTGTGATTTTTGTTTTGATTTTTTTTAGTTGTTTTTTTTTTGGTTGTTTGGGTTTTTTTTGTTTGTTTTTGTTGTTGTTGTCGTTGTTGTTGTTGTTTTTTTCCCCATGCTGCTTTTGAAAGAGTCAAGGGGAATTTTCCATACACAAAAAAAAGTGTTTTCCTTCGTCATTCTTGTCTCTGCTACAGAATGAATTAGCACCACACCCATAGTGGTGAAATAACAACTATCTAAGAACTCCTTCTCACAGTGCAGAGTGTCTCCACCCAAACTTTGCTGTAAGTCAGCGTGTAAAGGTAAGCACATAAAGGACAAGGATTTTAATAGTCTAGATGTAATCTTCTGGTACTAAGTATTCTGATTTTAAAGTGCTGACCTGTAATTTCCTTTTTCTCCACCACTTGCTGGAACCAGTGCTCTTACCTAGTTTGAACTTCAAGTCACCTACAAAAACAAAGGGCTCAATCAACTGTTACATACATTGATTTTACAAACTGAAATACTTACAAAATGTGAATATAGAAGGCCTTTTCATACAATGGTACATGAATATTCAGCAGAGACACTTAACCGTTATGCATTTATGGATATTTCCATATACTATTTCTCCAGCTATGTTGCTGGGGTATTGAAGAGAGAAAAATCCTAATTAAAACTAATCTAAATTGGCTAAGAAATGCTAGAGGAAATCTAAATAAATCCCAGGATTGCCCGTACTAGCTATTGAATAAAAATAGTTATTTTTAATAGGCCCATAAGAGATTAATAGAAATGTCTCAAGTGGTCTCTGGGTTTGCAGGCCATGGAAGCCAGTGGAGATGCAGTCTAACAGCTAATGCACGTGTGAGCCTAGTACACATACATAAATGAGGATTTCTGTGTTAATGTGCAACAACCCACCCAAAATCCTCCACTTCAAGAAAAAAAAAAAGAGTAGAAGGAAAATACGAAAAGCACCGTTCTTTTTCATTAAGTCAACAAACAGACATGGCAGAGCAAGGATTTGCAGAACAACTGCAGAAATACGGTAGCTGGATGTCAAGAAGTAAGTAATTCCCAAGAGAAGACCACATTTGGTCTATGCTGGAAAGATACGTTTTACTCAGCCTTGCCCATGTCAAAGCTGGCCTAAACCTGGACTAAACTAGTTATCCAAGTTTGAGGTAAGTTCTCCTACAAAGATCTACAATATAAAGAAGTGACTTTTACTATATATTTAACTTTCTGGAGTCTGAAACTCAATGAGATGGATCACAGAATCATAGAATGGCCTTGGTTGGAAGGGTCCTTAGAGATCATCTTGTTCCAACCCCCTGCCCTGGACAGGGACACCTTCCACTAGATCAAGTTGCTCAGAGCTCCACCCGACCTGTCTTTGAGCACTTCCAGTGGTGGGGCATCCACAGCTTCTCTGGGCAACCTGTGCCAGGGCCTCACCACCCTCACAGAAAAGTATTTTTTTCCTAATACCTAATCTAAACCTACTTTCTTTCAGTTTAAAGCCAATCCGTCTGTCCTATCACTACACACCCTTGTAATAGTCCATCTGTCTTGAAGGTTCCTTTCAGGTGCTGGAAGGTTGCACTTAGGTCACCCTGAAACCTTCTTTTTTCCAGGATGAACAATCCCAATTCTCTCAGCCTTTCCTCTTATGAGAATTGCTCCATCACTCTAAACAATTACGAACTTGGTGATCTCCTCTGGTCCGGCTGCAATAGGTTCATGTCCTTCCTGTGCTGGGGATCCCAGAGCTGGATGCAGTGCTCCGGGTGGGTCTCATCAGAGCAGAGCAGAGGGGTAGAATTATCTCTCTCAACCTGCTGTCCACCCTGCTTTAGATGCAGCCCAGGACACGTTTGGTTTCTGGGCTTACACGGTTGGGTCATGTCCAGCCTCTCATCCATCAGCACCCCAAGTCCTTCTTGGCAGGGCTGCTCTCATTCTGTTCAAACCCCAAACTGGACTGATACCAGGGTTGCCCTGTTGCAGGTGTAGTGCATTGCACTTGGTCCTATTAAGTGAATACCACCTAAAAAGACTAAAAAACGGGGTTGGATGAATGTTGTGAGTAGGAGTGTAGTGTTTTAATCCCAGCCCACAACTCAGCCCCACACAGCCTGTCAATGGCAGGGAGAACCAGAAAAGTGAGAAAACTCGTGGGTTGAGATAAGTCAGTTCAACAGGTAAAGAAGAAGCCGTGTAACGCAAATAAAGAAAAACAAGGAATTCATTCACTGCTTCCCATGGGCAGGCAGGTGTTCAGCCACTCACAGGAAAGCAGGGCTCCCACACACATAATGGTTACTCAGGAGGGCAAATGCCATCACTCCACTTGTCCCCTCATTTCTTCTCCCAGCTTTATATGGTGAGCACAACACTGTAGGGTGTGGAATATCCCTGTAGTCAGCTGGGGTCTGCTGCCTCTGCTATGTCACCTCCCAACTTCTTCTTGCACACTGCCAGCCCCCTTCTCTGGCTGTGCGAGAAGCAGAAAAGGCTTTGATTTACTATAAATATTAGATACAACTAAAAACATCAGCGTGTTATCTACATTATTCTCATACTAAATCCAAAACACAGTGTTGTAGCAGTTACTGGGAAGAAAATTAACTCTATCCTTGCCAAAACCAGCACAAGAAGTATTAGAATTTATGTAGGTATTCCATGAGAGAAAAAAAGCACACCAGAATTTATTAGTCATGTAATTTATTAGTTGTTAATTACTTGCTTCTCTTTATTAACATATTACACCTCAGAGAATAACTCTGAGGTAGGTAAATTAAACTAGACTTCCTTTGCTGATGTGTAATTTGCAACACAAAGAATGTAAATAATGAGCAGAGATAGGAATGGAAGTTAGTGCCCTGACAATGATAATTTTATCCGAGTATTGCCTTTGGGGCTTAAATGTGTGCAACAGGAATCACAGCAGGAAAGCAGAAGCTGGAGGTAATATGTCAGAAGCAAGAATGCAGAAATGAGTAGAAATGATCTAAACAGAACAAGATATGCTCATAAAGAAATAGGAATGCTTCTCTATGTCTTTGAAGAAGGAAGGGGAAATGATCTGGCAATCCCTCTTTAGGAGTGTCCCACAGGTATCAACAGCAACGTGAGAGAAAGATCCACAGCAGTAGCCTGGCACTGTGGCAGAGACATATTTGCAGTAATACTACATGCCTAATTACAAGGGAACTAAGCTCCATTCATGGATCAAGATGACCACACTAATAGTGAAGAGTTTGTCAGAAATTTGATGTTTGACACAAGTATAGTCAAACTGACACGTTATAGTGAGTCGAGACGGAACCAGTCTAGGCCCCTTTAACCTATGAGAGTTTTTCACTGACTTCAGTGAATATTGAGCCGAGTGCTATGACCTCAAATAGTTGCCTAATTTATGCAGCAAGCCACAAAGGCTGGAAGCTTTACCCTGCAGGTCTTGAGTTTCATACAAGGAGAGCAGTCAATGAGAAAGAAGTAACTAAGTTCCCTGTTAAGTGCCAACTTCAAATGGATAAAGTGGTGTGTGTTATTAATATTATTAATAAATGTAAATAAGTGCATGAGTCCTTGTGTCAAAAATACTTTTTCTCTTCAGATTTTTGTCTATAAATAAGAATAAATGGATAATATATAATAGATATTTAAACAGAAATAAATGTACAGCCAAATTAATTGCCCAGATTCCTCAGGGGGACAGGGGGGAATCTAAACTGGTTTTTAGTTGCCCAAATGCCTGTTAATGAGCTTAAATAACGTATTTGTGGAACTATTTCTGGAATAGGTAAGCTATAAGCTAAGATCACGGATTAAAAAATGGAATAATGGGACAAAACCACCTCACAAAATTCACCTGGCACTGAGTGATATATGAATGTTGAGAAAATCTCACACTTAAATTACGAAAGTGGTACATGTTTGTGTGTTTCCTGGGTAATATCAAGGCTTATCAATTGGAAAGGAAGAACCTTCTCCAGCTATAAATTACATAAAACATAACTTTATAGGCACAAACAACAATATAACAACCATATGTGAATGAATGCAGTAGAGCTTGATGCATCCATCATACATGACTTTCAAACTTTTATAACATAGTCACTTAATACATAGGTGCACATGGTGTTTTTCTGAAGGGAAGATATTCCTTCTTTGGGAAAAAATATCCCTTACTTGGGATTAAGATACTTTCTGAGTTATCAGGATTGTATATAGTGTTTGGCATTGACAGAAAGAGTCCACTGAGTCCACTGATTTACTCCAGCACAATATAATTTAGTTTTTCAGAAACTCTTGGTGTACAACATAGCTACAAAAGTTGAATAATGAAAAACACAAGAGAGAAAAAGAATAGAGAGTAATATGTAAGAAAAATGTAACTCAATTTTATTTGAAATCTGGGAAGCAAAATATTTGATAAGAAAGAAAAAAAAGTACAGAAAACCAGATTCCAAAATTCAACACCTGTCTATCTCCTTTCTGAGAAATCGTTTAGACATTTATCTGGTAAATGTCATGTTTTAACTAGAGGAATGGTTCAGTGATGTCCAGTACACATTTCAGCGCTTCTTTGGATTGGGATCAGGGTCTGAAAAATTGTTTTCTTAAGCAGTAGCTGAGCTCATGACAAAAAGCTTCAGAAAAAAATAGTTGGGACACTGTTTGAAGAGAAATTCTGAAAAGTTTGGAGCAAGAGGGGAAAAAAAACAGGGTATCAGAAACATTCCTGTTAGATAGAACCTTTAAAAAAAACCTTCTGAAAAATTAATGCATTAACATCAATCTGATGGAAATTCTAGGGATTTTTACCATGACCCTTGATGAGAACAAATTACAAAGTGATGCCAGTAACTTCTGAACAGTCCAGCTAAGGTTGTGAGAAGCAAGGAAGTCTATGAATTCATCATATATGAGTGATCTGTAATTTCTCTCTCATACTAATGCTCATTCTATCTGCCTGTTTATCTATTTCCCAGGCTGAAACCCAGGAAATTAAAACTGGAGAAAAAATGTAAATAAC
>VXAY01003678.1:165303-177180 GCA_013399855.1 Oxyruncus cristatus | reverse complement strand
CCCCCCCCCCCTTTTTTTTTTTTTTTTTAATTTCGAAGATATTTAGATATTTCTCAATTTTTCCCCCAACCTTTCTTTGGAAGAAAAAGAAAGACCAGTGCTATGATATTATGCAATGCTCATCTCCATGATGAATTCTCACTATATTGTTTTTTGTAGTTCATCTTCTCTTGGTTTGAGAAACGTGCTATTTCCCTAAAGAAAAAGTAGCATAACCCATAAATCTCACTGTTCGGCAGATTCCCAGAATTGACACTAATTCTGCTTTAGCCCATCTTAACAATAATCAGAATTTAGAGGTAAAAAGGATAAAGTTTGAACAATTATTTTTTTTCATGTTTCAGTGTGTTGACACAATGGAAATCTGACATTTTCAGACTTGAGGAAATAGTGAGGGAGAGTGTTTAATAAGTTGTCATGACTTATTTTGATTAATTAACCAACAAATATAAAAAAAAGTTTGACAAAAGCGGGAAATCACTAAAAAAGAAAATGTAATCACTGACTCTTTGTTTTTAACCAACTGCAGAAATGGAGCTATTAATCATAGCAACATGATGGCAAGGAGTGTTTCTGTCACTGTGTCCAGTCTTCTGCCATCAGTGGCAAGATATTAATTTCTTGACTTCCGTAGAATTGTTTTCCTCTGTTATTTTACGTTTTTTGCTGTTCTGTGAAGAGATACAGTCCTCATTTCTCTCTCTGTTATTCACAACTTCGCCATGCAGATTTTTAAGAGCATTTGTAGGAAGCCATTGCAAACGTTTCACTGATGCTCCAAAGTGAATAATACTTTTGGAAATACAAGGTTGGTAAAGCCCTGTTAGCATTTTTGTTTGCTTGTTTGTTTGCTTTTCCAAAAAGAAACATCTGAGAATATAACCCCTTACAAAGTAGAGAACAGAGGCTCTTAATATGGTATTAATATTGACTCCTTTTTTCCAGGAAACACTAAATTTTCTAAGGTGAGTTGAAGTTCTCTGTGGTGATGTAAAGACTCAGTAGGCAAAAGAGACATCAGGAATTTCTAGATCATTGAACTAATATAAGCAGAAATTTGTATCTGGGTCTGCTAACATCTTGACCTTACCTGCACAGACCAGAACAACCAAGAAATGGACCATTCCTATTCCAGATTGTTGTGCACATCTGTCTCAGTGCTCTGCCCAAATGGCTGATGTGCTCCTTCCTGCACAAAGCTGAACAGTAGAAGGATCTTTTCCCACGTGCAGTAGAGAGAGGTTTAAACTCACTCTCCAGAATCAAAGGCAGACAAATTCAGGTATAATGGAGAACTCCCCTGAAATGTCATGATTTACACCAGTCTGTAGTTCATTTGATATGCTCACCAAGGTTTTCTGAGAATGCAGAGGATATTTTATACATGTTTATAATTTCTACTTCCCCTTTTCTCCCCATTTTCTTCTACTCTCTCTCTGGTGTTTTCATGTATCCAATTGTACACCTGTGTTCATGAGTTCATAGACATTTATTTATATACTTACTTATTTTTGGTATTCTTCGAAAAAGTCTGTTTTTTATTAAAAATAAATCCTAGGCTAATATTTTGTTGCTCTCAGCCTGAAAAAGGTTCAAGAATAGCTTTTGCTCTGCCTTTGATGGTAGCATATATTCTCCTGCCTGTGGCTGTTTATTCACTTAAAGGTGTCTTTGAAATATTGTCTAATTCCTTGCTCTCTACTACAGTGTTCTTTGCTGCTTTATGGAATGAGTAACAGACTAGGTTCAATAAAAAGAATTAGAATTAAAATCAATTGGCTTTATTCTTCTGTGTCTTTATGGAAAATAATGACATAGAACATGCAATATTGTATCATTATCTCTTTAACAATTCTCATAAATTATGAACATGTATTTCATTTATTCCTACCTATCTGGTGCCCTTATTACACATTTGCTTGCTTCATTAATGCAATATTCTTCATTCTTTTCCTCCTGGAAAAGAACTACTTATGCCACTAAAGAAGAAAACTTGCTAGTCTATTAAACATAAATTGGCGAGTAGTTGGGATCCAGATCAAAAAAAAAGACAAAAAGAAAAAAAAGTCTTCCTTTAAAAAAGAAAAGGGAAAAAAGGAAGAAAAATGTAGAAAGTCAAAGGGTTGAAGGGTGAAGGGCAGAATATGTACATACATATATGTCTGTTTATGATCGAAATTAAATTTAAGGATGTGGAAAACAGCCTGAGAGGGAGCAAGGGAAGTTAGAGCACATCCAGCTTTTCAGTCAGAGGATCTGTGAGAGCAATTGTTTTCAGAGGCTAAAACATGCATTATTACTGCAGATTTTTTGTGTGTTAAACATGTAAGTGATATATTCACCTACTACAATTATAATATCTGGGGATTCTTTCTCCCAGGAAGATAGTCTCGGACTTTGGATTCTATAGAGACTAAACTATAACACAAAGGCAAAGACACTAGTGTAAAAGCCTAGGAAGGGCTATGTTTGCTGTTTGTTTCTTTTCTTAAAGATAAGTGACCATCCACTAACAAAATTTCATCAGCCATGCCCAGGCTGCCTTGTCCTTGTGTGAGATGCAGCCCTTCCTAATGAGCAAACTGACACTAAGCACGCTGAGGCATTGGCAATATTCATATTACTATGAGAGACTTTGCACAAACCCTTAATACCACAAAGGGCTGTGTTTCACAAAGCAGGCAGTCTCTTCTGGTGATGAATACTGTGCTGAACCAGAATAGCCTGAGAAATACAAATTAAAACATAATTTAAAGTATGAAGTCCTATGTAATTTAAGCTATTCTGTAAAGAACTGCTAGAGTAGAAATCCACGGCAGGTGTTGTTATCTCATGAAATCTTATACCTTCCTTCAGCCCTGTCCACACAGGCACTGAGCAGTTGGCCAAGAGTCCCAAGGAACCATTGGGAACCCTGAAAAAAGATTGGGAGCCCTGTAACCCAGGGCAAACAGCTGGGGAGGAAATCAAGCCTAGAAATGGTGATCCTCCATGCAACCCAAAGAGGTAACTGCCATACTGGCAGAGAGCTCAGGAGATTGCAGAGAAACTTGTCGGTAAAATTGTTTAGAACAGAATGTTTCACTGGGATAACAGTTTCTCTCTGACTCTCCTAGTAAATGGAGCTTCTATTTTGATATCTAGATTTATTTTTCTTTTTCCCCCTTGTAATTTGTGTTCCTTTTATCTTCTATAGCTGACACAGATAGTGCTCATCTGAGTTAAGGACAAAAAAAAAAAAAAAAGTAGAAATTTGTAATAGGAATTTAAAGTGATGACTTGCTAAAAGAGCCAGAAAGTTGGGGATTGTTCCAGAAGTTACACACACTGAATTTGTCCCTCTAGGAGAAAATATGGGACATTACATCATCATGTTCATTTAAGATGAAATAGATGTAGAAACACATCCTTACCAGAATGCTGCAACTGTTGAGCATTTTACATTAAATATTTGAGTGTTTCTTTAGCATGACCATTTTTTTATACTTCTGATTTTACTATATTTTCTCAAAATTAAAATAAAATAACATTTTTCTTCTCTGCATCTTTATGTCTCTTTTTCCTTTTCCTTACTTCATATTTAAAGAAGAAACTGAGGAGGATAGAGAGGAAAGCCAAGATACGAAGCTTTTTTTCAACAAAAATGTATTTCTGTAAAAGACCTAACATAACTGGAAATATTTACTTTAATTTTGACTGAAAACTCTTACAGGAGCTTCCAACCAACTTGAGTTATATAGTTCATGGGCCATCCAGCATAAAACCAGGAAAATTTGACTCTGGTTTCTCAGTTTGTAAGTATTACCTCCCTGCCACGATAAATCTGTGCACTAATGCTGAACAAAGGCGACCCCAGAACTGAACATGGGGAGCACTGCTTGTGCAGGTTGTGCTACAAACTGTCGAAGACAAGCATTTTCTGCTTTAGAGAGTTATTGCAGTAAACTGCAATTTCAGTAAACTTCAGTAAACTTCTCTGTGAAGAATCATTTCTAAGAGTTCTGAAACTCGTCAAAACTTGTCCCTTTTCCATTTAGATCTCATTATTTGAGTCAGTGTTCTTTCCATCATTCTCATTCATATAGCAAAACAGCCCAATGAGAGACTATATTAATTGGTCTTTACAATTTGTATTATGATACTAAAGGGGAAAAATAAAACAAAATTAATATTTTATTAGTGTATTAAAGAGAAAAATCCTGTCTTTCAGCAAAAGACTGATTAACTCCACTCAGATCTTCAAATATTTGTACAGAGTCATGTTTTTTGGTACCATAGAGGAGTGAGGTGTAAATATAAAAATATACACAACAGAAAGAATATTTATTTTAAATACACTCTTCCAGAAAGCCTAAGCCACTTGATATCATGGATATCAAAACTAGTGTTTCAATCAGAAAAGTCACAATAATGACAAATAATATGATTACTTTTGATTTTATTATTATTTTAGAGCTTGCCTGAACCAAAAGCTTTCAGATACTTTTGTAAAACTGAAAAAGAAATACTTCATTTCAGTTTTTCAAAACCAAAATTGGTTTTGACAGAATCTTCTTTTTTTCCTTACTTAGAGTTCTGAAAAAAAAGCTTTTATGCAGAGTTCAGTTACTGCATTTTCTTTACTAATGAATTCATCACAGTTGTTGCCAGAAATTAAAGCAGATTTAACCTTTCCTACTCTAGTTAATCCTCTTGGCTAAGACTTTCTGAAACTGGAACCTAACATATAGTTCCTTAACACATGTTAAGATGGTTTTTTTCCAGGGGATCAACCCTTTTGAACAGCAGATTTAGAATGCGTAAGTTTGGGTCCATTGTGGACTTGTTACATGTTCCAATTGAAGGTTTTACTGGCTGCCAAAACGTTAAGGTGGGAGACAAAAACTGATGAGCCCCTGTGGTCTTAAAGAGAGAAGAAGACATTTGTCCAGTATTGTCCACACTCATCCTTCAGAAAGATGAAATTAGTTGTTTTTCTTCATCACTGGAGGACAACTAAGATAAGGGTAGGACATTTTGCTGACTGAAGTGTCCGGTGTCTACATTGTTAACCATTTGCTGAGAAGCTCGTCTGAAAGAATTGTGGCCAAGGCTAGCTCTCAAAACAGAACCTCCTTGTCCTCAGGAGGCTGATGTTCCCAGTATGGACATAATAGACCCTCTGCTGAAGCAGGCCCTCCTGCCAGAAAAGCCAGCAGGAGTCCTGCTGAACTTGCCACAGCTGGAGGTTACTCTTCCTGCATGGTGCACTCATTCATTAAGTGACTTCTCGTCTGTGTGCAAAACTATACCAGCACATATGCAACAGCATTAATTTCTGGAGGGAGAGAAAAGATTCTTAGCCTTGGAAAAGAGTTGAAAACAGAAGCACCAGTGCAAAGAGCACAGCCACACAGTAGAGAACACTTTGATTTCAGGCAGCTGTATGTGAGGGACATTTGTCTTCTGTCGCTAGAGTTTTATGGTCTTTTAGCAGAGCATCAAACAGAAGATGATGAGAAACTATCAGGCCAATATTATGCTATTAATATTCAAATCTGGTTCAAAAAGAAGAAAAAAAAAAGCTTTCCCTTGACGTGAGATAAAAGGCATTGTTCTTGGAGGATCTGGGTTTCTAAACAAAGGTAAAATGGGATGGAAGTTTGTTACTTTCTTTTCCCAATCAAAAATATTTTCCCATGGTAACAAAACTGGGAAGAAGCTGTACTACTTGGTAAACAAGTTTGTATTCTGTGTGTCATTTTTTTGTGTCACTGTTTATGCTCTGCTCTGAACAGGGGATACTTGCCCTGTGGAGGAACAAGGTAGAGACAAACATAGGGGCCAGGCTTTTTGTTCATATCCTAATTTCTCTAAACTCTTTATTATGCAACAAGACTGGCTAAAGTCATTTAGAGAAATACCACTACCTCTTATCACTGTTTCTTTGTTTTTCCTTACCTGAACACACCACAATTAGGAAATAATGCTCAGTCATTCCCATGTTATCTCTCAAAATCCGTTTCTCCCTTTGCACGCTTGCATCAACCACTGAGCCCAGCTCAGAAAGGTGTTCTCCTCACCGTCTGCTTTCCATATAACACATTTTTGGACTCTTTGATTGAACCACTCTTCAGAAGTATAGATATTGGTGAGTCATTTATCTGCCTGTTTCTTAGCTGTGATCTCTCCTGACCAGGACAGACTTTCCTGGTACCTCTGCCTTTTGCATTTCAATGCAAACAGGCTTTGGCATGTCACCCAGGCAGAGCTGGGAGGAGATTTAAGTTCAACACACCCCTCTGTGAGGGGTTCCCCACATTCAGTGGGTATGCCCTCAAAGTCTCTGTGGAAAGATGTTACAGGATAAAAAGAAACTTAGTCCAACACACCTCATATCTTTACGAGATAAAACCTAGCAAAGAGCTTTACTTAGTAGAAGGCTGTTATCCTGTAAACAAGAATGGTGTCCATTATTGGTTCATTCACTTTGAATCACAGAATTACAGAATCATTTGGGTTGGAACAGACCTTATAGATCACCTAGTTCCAACTCCCCTGCCATGGGTACAGAATATGTGTAAGCGAACAGCATGCACTGAGCAGGGAGCTGGGTTGATTCGTTAAAATCACCATGATAGCCAAATACACAACACAGTTAAGCCAAAAAAGAATCTGGTTGAGCATCTTGTCTGAGACATGGAGCCTTTTCTCCATCCTGGAAACGTTCAAAGTCAGGCTGGGTAAGGCGTTGAACAGCCTAATTTAGTGGAAGGTGTCCTTGCCCACAGCGGGGAGTTGGAACTGGATCCTTTTAAGGTCCCTTCCAATCCAAACCATTCCATGATTCCATTCCACTTAGATCTTCCTGAAAAATATAAAAGTAGATGTTAAACACACACACACATACACACACACACACACACACACACACACACACACACACACACACACACACATCTTCTTACATAGCACACGTGAAACATCTCTCAAGCACAATGCATTAACCCCAGAGAGGTTAGGAACCTGCAAGAGGTTTTTGGATTATCGGGTTTGTAACNTAAAAAGATATGTAAAACACACACACACACACACACACACACACACACACACACACACACACACACACACACACACACATCTTCTTACATAGCACACGTGAAACATCTCTCAAGCACAATGCATTAACCCCAGAGAGGTTAGGAACCTGCAAGAGGTTTTTGGATTATCGGGTTTGTAACAGATAGGGAAAAAAAAAAAAATCCCCTCCATGAAACAGCTGCTTTCACAGAATTTGTTCAGTGTTATTTTCCACATATGCTGAACAGCCTTGGAATCAAAAGGTCCTCTCCAGAGGAAAAGATCACAGGTGGTGAGCTAAGACACTCCACTGGTGTTCAAGCTCACATGTTTCTGAAGTCGATAAGAGTACAGGGCTTTTTCAGACAGTTACTTCCAGTGGTGAAGACAAATGAATAACAACACCCAGTGAGCTGTGACTGGAACCCCACAAAATGTTTTGCTCATAAACTGAATTTCCATGCTTGAAAAACAAAAATCTGTAGGGATCAGCACTGTTTGATGGTTATTTTAAAAAGCTGAAAATTTGGAAACCAAAATTCATCTGCATCTTTTTCTCAATCAAGTGTTTCTCAGTACAAGAATCAGGTTTTTAAAGAGTTTTAGTTTTGGGTTTTTAGCCCAGTGTCCCATGAGTAGTTACCATATGTAAAAAAACCAGTTTTTGCCAGCAGGATAAAGGCTGAAAAGAAACAAGGTGATAAATATGAAACTTCTGTACAGCATCAAATATTACACAGAAACCAAAGAACAGTTTTCACAAAAGCTGACAAAACTGAAGTGAGACCTACTTATTTATTCAGTGTGTGTTTGTTTTTCTTTTCCTCTTTTTGTCCTTTTCTTTCATGAAACTCTATACAGACTCTCAGGAAATCCTTTTCTCATTCAGTTTAGGGATTATTTTCTGTCATTTTAAAAGTAATCCATAAAAATTGCATTCACATCTAAAAAGTGGTCCTGGACTTTTCACAGCCTGTAGTAGTGATTAGAATGAAATCAAATAGACTGACTTGTTCTGCTTATGTCCTTACATCTTTCCTTCAGTATGAAAAAGGAAAAGGTAATGAAAATAAAAATTACTTAATTTTTTTTTTGTAAATTAAATTCAAATTGATTTTCATTTCTCAATGATATGTGTGTAATATGCAACACTTCCTTCTGCAGAACTTCCAGATTTATGGGTATTTCCTGATTTTGGAGGTATCCTCTCATTTCTAACGCATTCTTTCAGCAAGTTTCAGTCAGCTGGTTTATTCCAGGACCACGCACTTTCTGATGATTTTTACCCACTCAAGAAGGTGGCATCCTTCATGTTGTTAGTAATTTCTATGCAGTTTTATGCAATCTGATTATATATTGCTCACAGCTCTGCTTCTAAAATTGAATTATCAAAACCTCAAAGTTTCAAAAGCTACCATGGGCCTCAGGATGTTGGCAGTACGGTACCTCCTGAGACACAGAGTCCAGACTTGCTTTTAGTGGGCAAATGTGACATATGGGCTACACTGAAAACTCAACCATTTTACCTCTGTTTTGGTCCTGTGACTGCATTACCAATTCAGTTCCAGGGCCTCATTCTTCTGTTCTTAGAAAACATCTCTTAAAACCATAACTTATCTGCTTTACAGCCATTACATACCTATTTTCTCTTCTACTGGCACATCTCTCTAAGTAGCCTGTCTTGCTTTCTGCTGTTTACCCTCCCAAAATGTTTATTTGCTGCAGTTGTATTTTGTCACCTTTTATTTTGCCAGGCTGAAAACACACAGCTGCTTTCATCTCCAGTCGCTCAATGGATTCTGCATTCCCTGGTCTCTGTAAATGAGGGAGAGAATTTTTGCTGTCCTTCTTTGTGCTTTCTGCCATTTGATTTTGTTCTCGTAATTATTCCTGGTATTTCTTATGGAATCACAGGAGTACATTGTACAAATGACATTCTTTTCTTCCCTATATCACCTGAACCTCAGAACTATCCACATTAAACTGATAATAATAATTGATGAAATATAGATGCACCCAAAATTATTATCTTTGTCCCTATCAGTCCTGATTCTAAAAGCAAAAATTCTTATTATCCTTCTCGGAGAGAATAGTCTGGCAATTCACTCTGTTAAATTAATTTGATTTCAGTTCCTCCTGTCCTCAAGACCATGCAGTGATTCCTATATGATATTCTCATCTTTCTCTGTAATGATAGAGGCTCCCATAATAAGTTAAACTAGCACATTTCATTTCAAATATATGGCCTTGGTTTACTAAACTTTCTGTCATTTTCCTATTTGTGGCAAATTCAGGTTTTACTGTGATATCTTTAGTAGCATTGAAGTGTGGAAACATTTCAGCTGGTGGAAAGAAATTAGTTGTTGGAGGGAAATGGTGATTTCTATATGTTGAAAATTTGCTTTTTGAACATATGGAATTGATGTTTAGGTATATGATTATGTTTAATCCAGAATTTACAGTAAATTGCCTTAAATCAAGAGATTGTTAACCTACAGTCTCCTCAAAAGAAGCAGGGACAAAACCAATCTCACTTTCATTTTTCCTCCTTTTTAAAAGAAACAAGTATTTTCTCTTTCACATTCACACGCACGCAACTACCCTCTTAGCTATTCATTACATCCTTAGAAAAGAACTAAAGTTAAACTATCCTTTGAGGATAACAAAATGCAAAATTAACTCTGGACTGAATGAAGTGCATATGGCCATGGAGAATTATTTGTGAGCTATTCCCAGTGAAATGTGCATGTCTAATTTGATTCCGATTGTGTTTTCTGAAGAAATAAAGTCTTTAGTGTCACATCTCTGTTGCACTTTTTCACTAAAACTTAAACATCATGCAGCACCAAAATTTTCACATTGAACTCTCCATTCCCCTCCCTCCTCTTCTATTTCTCCCTCACACATTCAGACTGCACACACTAGGACTATTCAAGAAGATATTACTCAGTTTGAGGTAGTCTTTGCATGGCAGTCTCACCAGTCGTTCTATGTTTAGGGGTTCAGTATGATTATGACATCCTGGAGACCCACATTTGTACTTCCAGGCTCTCTGAGACCACAGGGCTGTGATTTATGACATGTGTTTCTGAGTAACATCGGAGTAACTCTGATGGTTGAAACACAGTAGACTATGTCCATCCTTCCACATTCACCTGCGTGACAGCTGAATCTAAATGTCCATAATAGGGTCTTCAAGGTGTCTTTTCTGCTCTACTCTCCTGAGAAATATTAAAGATAATTGAGGTGTGGCTTAGGAGAAGCCAGCCAGTAAGTCAACTCCTTCTAGAGTCAGAAGACATGTCAGAAGATCTTTTTCAATTCTGGAAATGTTCTTTGGAAAACCAAAAGGGACTTTTTGGTCAATTTTCCAGAATTTGAATGAAAAGATAGAAAATTATCACAGTTGGATAAGTTAGTGACAGCAGACTAGCCTTCATAATGTTGGATGCTGTAAACAGGAAATATCAAGCACAGAAACTAAACACTGTTTTCTCTAAGACAATCTTTGCTTCTATTTTGACCTCTTCAGCAGCTTTTTTCACACCCCATAGCCAATGATAGCAAAAATTAGTTGCTGTTCAATTTCATGAATTAGTGACAAAATAATGAATAAGGAATAGGGCCTGGTGATGTGTTACAGAGGAAAGTATCGTGTTTTTCTGAATTTGGATAGAAAAAATTATTTAAGAGAAAAATAAATGTTTCAGAGTATTGCAGCTGTAACATTTGATCTGGGGCTGTAGCTCCTTTTCCTTCCTCCAAGTAGTCAAGAGTTCAGATGAGAATGGAGCAGACTTCAGTCAGACATCTATTCTTTGAGTGTTTGGTGAACAAAACCTAATGAAAAGGAATCAAATGTCAGAATAAGTCTCATGACCACCCTATCCTAATATCAACTGTGAGAATAAACACTATTTTTATTCAGGTAATGATAACCTGTCTAAAGCCACTTCCTCCACCACTTTGTGACTTATTCTTTCCGGAAATACCTTTCAGTAAAGGCATTTTTGACAGGGTATATTGTTACATATGCAAATGGATAAGAAGCAACAGCCTAGCAAATGGCACCGCTTATTATGAAGAAAATTGAACTGCAAGATTTTTTTCATCTTTAAGATTATCTTTAGAGCAGACTGTCATGCGTTGATTATTTCTCACTCATGGCAAACAAGGTTGTAATATATCATCAGTGAAAAAATAACCCAATAATGCAGCACAGCAGCAAGACGATCAAACTTAAAGGGTAAGATTCATTTCATCTGCACTTGCTCTGTGTACCTAAGATGGGAGTCTTGCATTCCTGTATAATCAGCAGACAGAAACAGGGATTTTGGAGACACAGTTCTAGGTACAGGATTCTCACACAGAAATGCCCCTTTCTGTCCTCCAAATGTGAAAGCAGCCTGGGAGCAGATGTCAGTGCTGTAATAGTTACATTTACTTACATGAACCCCAACACATATGTTTGGTAAGTGCTTGCTGTTTGATCTGAGGTGCATATGTAGCCCCTGTCCAACTTTCCCTTATTGCCTTCAGGCTTTTATGGTTCTTCCACAGTAAAGATGTAACATGGAACCATTCGAGCACTCCTTGTCCCATTCTGAGCAAAATCAGATGAGTCTTTAAATAATCTTCGGTGTCAATCACTTTCACAGCTTCAGTCTCCTGGACAAGAAGTCAGATGAAGATTTTGAAGGTAATTCCTGTGGAAGAGGCACGTGTGCCTGTGCATGGATGAACAATAAGCAGAGGGAGGAGAGGCTCTCAGCACTGCAAAAGGAAGGAAGGAAGGAAGGAAGGAAGGAAGGAAGGAAG
>VXAY01003678.1:133418-164859 GCA_013399855.1 Oxyruncus cristatus | reverse complement strand
AGAAAGAAAGAAAGAAAGGAAGAGAAAGGAAGAAAGAAAGAAAGGAAGAAAGAAAGAAAGGAAGAAAGAAAAGAAAGGAAGAAAGAAAAGAAAGGAAGAAAGAAAGAAAGGAAGAAAGAAAAGAAAGGAAGAAAGAAAGAAAGAAAAGAAAGGAAGAAAGAAAGGAAGAAAGGAAGAAAGGAAGAAAGAAAAGAAAGGAAGAAAGAAAAGAAAGGAAGAAAGAAAAGAAAGGAAGAAAGAAAGAAAGGAAGAAAGAAAAGAAAGGAAGAAAGAAAAGAAAGGAAGAAAGAAAAGAAAGGAAGAAAGAAAGGAAGAAAGGAAGAAAGAAGAGTGGATAGCGCAGGGGAAAATGTAACCACCTGTGGATCCTGTGGCAAGACTGGATTGTTGTAATTTAGATAAGAAGTGATGGTCACAGTCTTGACTATCGAGGGTAGTAGAAGCCCCCAGAATGTGAAGTTCAATGTGTTAATATATGTTCAGTTTAAGCTGAATGACTTTCCTGACATTTTTTGTGAGTCAGTATGCCCTTGTATGCTATTTCTCTAATGGTATAAATGATTTTGAAATTCCCACGTCTCTCTTTGCACTGGTTAGCAGATAGGTATTCATAGATCACTTGATTTTAATCATGATCTTCCTCATTTATCCTTGTTTTGCATGAGCTGTTAAGGATTCTCCGATATTCCCCAACTCCTGTAACTGAATCTCAAGTTTTGGAATAACGTTTGTACTACTACCTGAAGAGAAAGTAAAGGGTGAGTTTGTCCAGGCTAGTTCA
Organism: Oxyruncus cristatus; assembly: GCA_013399855.1. Classification (NCBI taxonomy): domain Eukaryota; kingdom Metazoa; phylum Chordata; class Aves; order Passeriformes; family Cotingidae; genus Oxyruncus; species Oxyruncus cristatus. The sequence continues at coordinate 164,078 of VXAY01003678.1, read as the reverse complement.
ATTTAGTGACATTATTCAGCAGTCTCCTGGGTCACCATAAACAAGAGATGTTGCTACTTGCAAGTTAACATTTCAAGTTATGAGCTCAAAGTTAACAGCCCTTCTTCAGCCAAAAAAGAAAAAAAAAAAAAAGGGAAAAAAAAAACTAGGTATTCTCCTCTTCTTCTTTTGTCCTTCTAGGGCTGTAATGAGAACAAATGGAAGTGACCTTACATTGCGGGACACTCCTTATGGTGTTTTAATACAAATTTCATTACACTGAAAGTCTTGTAAGGCATTCATTAGAACATTCATAAAGTCTTTGTGGAGGGTTTAATAGCTAAAACAAGCTATTGAAATTAGCCAATCATTCTATAATTGAACTCTCTATGAATCTTTTACTGCAGTAAGGTGAAGTAAGTTGCCTGAGGTACTGGATGTATGTTTTAGTGCTCGGTTACATGCAAAATAAATGAAACTGATAAAAGTGATGTGTAAGACTTCACAACTGTTCTTCAGTGTGTTTCTTACAGCTTTGAATCTTTGAGTTGAATGCGTATTGAATTCTAGACTGTCATTTCTTCATTCTTCATGGAGGTTTTCTTTGTGTCTTCTCCCAAATGTCACACAACCAAATTAACCACTTGATACCATTGAAATTATGGAAGCTGTTGTTTTTGTACTCATACCCTTAAGCTGTAGATTTCCTTCTCCTAGTTCAGAAAAGATTATTCATCCCTGTAATAGTCATATTCATATTAGTACTAGTCTCTAAGCTTCTTCTGTATTGAAGATGCTGTTGTAGTGGGTGCTATGCAAACGCCCATCTACGAAAAATACAGTCTCTTTTTAGAGAACTTGTAGCTAAATCAAACAAATAACATCAGTTCTTAGAAAACTGTGTACTTGATTGCCTACATTTTACAACCTTCATCCCCAAAAAGAAATTCATGATAAGCTGTGTTTTGTTCTGTGCACTGGGATAATTTGGTATCTGGGAAATGCATCTTAAATTCACCAGTAGTTCTCAGACTTCTCTGAAGTACAACTTCTTCACAGGAGCTTTGTTTCTCTTTCAGGTAAGTGAGTGGAATGCAATACCCTTGTAGGCGTCTGTCTCTGGTTGTGTTCTAGACATGAACCCCAGAAATCAGTCATCTGATGGAACATGTCTGCCTTAGCTAGCAGTGAAGACGACAGGAACAGAACTGTGGAAGTGCTGAGGAGCTGGTGTCCATAATGTCCATGGGTTTTCCACCTTGGATCAGCACTGCTACAATCCACTGGGATGGATGTCTGCCCATGGTTGGCTTACAGTGGATGTGCTCCAGAAGCACATTTTACAGTGTGGTTTCCCCTGTGGACAATCTAATTCACATAATTCCGCAATCTGAACTAAAACATAGCCAGCAAGGAAGAACAGGGAATTTGTCTGAGAAACTCACTCCTGATACAAATTCAGACAAAAAAAAAAAATATCCTGTCTCCTGAAGTAAATAAATCCTTAATTAAGATTAAGAATTAGATGAATCCCATCCACATGTTCATGGCTATTTTTGGTTACAAAGCACTCTCTGATATGATGTTAGGGGTCTCTTCTAGACCTTTGCTTCCAAATTCATTGTAGAAATGTTTTGATAACTCTTTAAAATGCCAGTACCATCACATCTGGATTTTCATACATATTTTGGCTTGTTCTCATAACTTTGGATTTGTGCGTATTCATGAATGTGTGTTTGTATTACTAAGTGGGTGTGTATGTATATATACACATATGTGCGCGCACACACACACGTATCTCTATATGAAGAAAAATACTATTAAATCCCAATAAAATACATTTATCTGTAAGTATAATGAAGATGAAAGAAGAGTAAAGCTCCGAAGAGTGCAAAATGGTTCAGGTTGACCATATTTTGTACATTTTGCCAGCAGAAGAATCAGAGCTGGCATTTGTCTAGCTGAGGTATTTGTACCCAAGACTGTTGATGGCCCTGTGAAAAGAGAAGAACCTCCTCTCATTGCATGTGTCATCCTACTGTAGCATTAAGGACACTCCCAGAATTTCTTAGAGAGTCTGGAGACCATCACAATGTCATGAGGTTGTCATTTACTCAATGAAGGAAGGAGGTTGTGGTGTGCCATCTACACAACAGAGAAAGATGCACTGACTTTTCAAAGGATACAGAACAGTGATCCCGTGCTACATCCTAGCACGAATCACCTTCTACTTAATACTTGGCAAATATTTAACGGCTCATTAGAACAACACAATTGGAGAAGGACATCCTTATCCAAACATGTGCTTACATGTTTGGCAGCTTTGCCTGAAGTTGCCATGAATCCAGCTGGTGGATGCCTTGGCCCAGTTAATTAGTCATGCCTTCTCTAGTGTCTTGTCAGTCATTGGCAATCACAAAAGTCTGGACATAGGCTAAGGCACTGCACAGTGGGAAGGAGGGCAGAAAAAAAATAAAGGACCTTCCATCACAGGTGAAATGATAATTAGTCAGACGTGTATTTCAAGTGGCACCGGTATCAGAGCAGATTGTGGATGGTATCCTGTAATTTTCTATATACTTTTAATTATCTTTTAATTATTAACAGTTCTCGTCCACTCCAAATGCATTTGGCTAATGCCAGCTTCTTTCCTCTTTTTTCTTTTCCATTTTTCCCCTACTTGTTCTAATCTAGACCCAGTTCCAACTGCTAACGCATCAATGTCAGAAACTGCAGTCAAGCACAGTCTGTCCCCAAATCCCAACCTCTATAAACACGATGGCTCATTAATAACTTAAAAAGGATGATGACACTGATACTATTTATAGGGTCCTGCCAGCCAGGACTGCCAAAGTTAAGGAAATTAACATGGAAAAATTGTCAACTGCAAAACATTAGTGTTTATCAACAGATCAATCAAACTTCAACTACTGTAAATTGTGCTTTTAGCTAAATAAAATATATCCCCAATGGCAATTTATTGAATGCCTTATTTTGTTACTCTTGTGCCCTTGTATCGGTTTCAATGAGAGACAGAGGAAGGAAAAAAAGAGCGAGACAGAAACTCCTACAGTCCCCTTTCCCCCTTCGCTCTCCGACTCCCCTGACACCTGCCAAACCTCCCACAACTGCTGAGCTCTCAAAAGTTACAGCTACATGTTTCACGATGAGTGGCAAGTCAGAACTGCTGAACAAAATTCTCATGAAGTCAATTAAGTGTTAATTAGCTTTGACTGAGGGCACACAAGTCTCCAGTAAGCTGAATAAATGTCAAGGTGACGAGTCTATGCACTAAGTACTGGGTTTTACACGCGTGGGGAGCTTATGATTCAAGGGGTTATTTTTCTCCTTTCTTTCCTCATTGCCTTCTCTCTCTTTTATATCAGAAGGAGACAGAGTGCTGCCACAAGAATGAAGTTTTTCTTTACTTTTTCACAACCATATTTGCTGCGAATTGTTGGATAGGAAATTTGCTGCAAAGTGCTGGATAGTCCTGCTGATGGGAGCGTGATTCACTCGCACAAAAGCTGGCTTCAGAGGGAAATAACTGAAATAAACAAGGGCGAGGGAGAGAAATTAAAAAAATATGATGTTCAAAGCCACCTCTGATCTTAATTTCTTATTTGCTGCATCTTTTATTCTGTATGGAATAATCAAATAGTTAATGACAACACATAATAAAAATTATTAATAACTATATAAATATATGTATACATAGGTGATGTAAATTATGCATGAATGTAGCCTGCTGAGGCTTGAGAATACACAAAAAAAAGAATTAAAAACAAACAAACAAAAAACTCACTATGCTCTGACAGAGGCTTCTTTAGGAGAAGCAAAAAGTCAGAATAGCTGCTCCCATGACATGAATACTGTGTGTAATATTATTATTTTTACTAGCTGAAACCTAGGTTGGGGTCTAGAGGCCTCAGTCAAGATCAGGGCCCCAGTCTGGTAGATGCTATTAAAAAAGATCACAAGTCCTTCCCACTAGGATTTAACAATCCATGGCTGTGATCCTGCAATTAACTTACAGTAGGTCGTTTCCTACATGCTGCCTGCCCCTTACATGACTGAGGTTTCAAACAGATGAGCGAGAGGAAGGTGTGAGGAAGGAAACATTATTACCACGTTTTACAGGTTCAGACAGAAAAATTAAGTGCCTTGCCCAGGGTCACACGATATATGACACTGATAATGAAAAAGCTGGGAATTCAGGCTTGACTTCAAGAGTCCAGACTGCTGTTTGCATTGCAACACTGTCCCCACTGGGAAGATTTCTACCAAGAGCTAATGATATCCCAGTGTGGGTGGCAGACAAGGAACTCTCAACTGTGACTAACATTTCTGAGGAGGTCTTTAAGCGGAATCAGCTAATATCAACAGACCAGAAAATAAAGTTAAGGGCATGTTATAGAAGATACAAGAAGTAAACTGTCAGATTTCTGTTTATCTCTGCTTTGTGAGATTAAAATGAGGAGCTGATGAAATGAGAAGTGCACCTGACTTGGATGCTCATTGGATATGTTTGCCTAAACTCATGGCTTCAACAAAGGACTTATTATTTGAGAATGACAATTCAAGTTACTTCCCAAAATCTTGCATTTCTGCTGACATATTTAAGAAAAATATAACCAGCTTTCTCTAGGAAAGTTTGATAGCAACAGAAGAATCCTAGGTTCAGCAAAAAGGAAAGTTATTTAAGTGTCAGACCTGGGTCTGGGATAATTTTTCTCCTGTCTTGACCATGCACAGGTGAACTATAGTATTTTTTGAGGGAGATCCTTACACTGTCATCTTTGTAAAATTGTTTCAGCTTTGTAATCTGGTTGCTTCTCACAGGAGTTCCCAGGGTAAAGACGCTGTGAAATATCTGAACAGCTTCATAGTCACTGTTCTTAGGTCTCACCAGCTTTGGAAAAAAATTAAGAGAGCTTTATACTGAACTTTTCTGAGATACAGGCTAACCATCAACATCAGATAAGGAGAAAAGGGGCAGACTACCATTTCAGTGGCCCGTTTGTCTTGGGATTTGAAAGAATCATAGGATACTTAAAAGAAGACAATGCAAAAATGTCTCTCATTCTGTCTGGGCAGAGATAACAAATTGCTTAGAAGATGAAGTAGATAGTCATTGAATCTGAAAGCCAGCTGATTATTAACTAATCAACATGAAAACATTACTTATAAATGGACCGTGGCACTCATTGGCACAGGACATCACCAAGGCTAAAGAGACCATGAATACTGAGAAGGATTAAAAAGTCTATAGACCTGAAAACCTCAGTGAAATATCTTGAAAGTAGGTAAGTAGGAGAGAATATTCGGCACCTGTTTCTATTGACCACATCTGGAGATACATTACTGGATGAGACAAGCACATCTGTTAAAAGATGGTGGTTATAATACTTCTCTGAAAGTATATTTTTAATTTGTACTTGTGGACACCAAGACTCTTCTAGAAGAGTCTTCTTTAACTTTGTTTTGTAAAATATTTTTTTTACAGTTTGTGGTTTCCAGTTTGAAAATACCAGCCTTATTGGGGATGAATGCTGTTGCTTTTGGTTCTGACAGTAGATTTGGTCAGCAAATGTTAATGGAGGCAGGTTGCCCACAAGGGCCTAATAAAGAACGCAAATGACTCCAGAGGATGAGTCAAGTGCTTTAGATCAGCAACATGCCTTGATCCAACAGCCTTCTCAGAGGGATGGGTGGTCATAGATATATCTTGTCTGCTCCAGGGCAGGCTTCCCTTTGGAACCAAGTGTACTGGAAAGCAATATGATCATAGGATTATAGAACAGCTTAGGTTGGAAGGGACCTTAAAGATCATCTCATTCCAATGCCTCTGTCATGGGCACCTTCCACTAGATCAGGTTGTTCAGAGCCCCATTCAACCCTGCCTTGGACATTTCCAGGGGTGAGGCGGCCCCAGCTTCTCTGGACAACCTGTGCCAGGGCTTCACCATCCTCACAGTAGAGGTAGATGTAGACTTATAACTACAGATCCTGCCCAGTTGCTGATTAGAACTTGTCATGGCATCTTGACTTGGAACTGATTTTAATTGTTTGGTTGTATTTCTACTTATCACACTCAGAAGCGCTAATGAGGATAAAGTGTTTTCCAGGCATTTCAGATGTTGATTTTTGGTTTTTTTCTCCCCTGCTCTTCCCTTGTTGACACCACCTTAAAAAACAGCATGATGGACCATAGCAATTTTTTGGATGAGCAGTAAAAGATGCTATATAATATTCCTGTCAGGAACATCACAAATAGGGTAGGTTGCCTACATCTTCTGGGTTGTGCGGTTGAATACACAAGAACTCTTCTATGAAGGAGTTCAACATTTAGATTTCAAAGTTTACTAGAGCCTTTTCCTTCCTAAGATACATCTTTCTGGCAAGCATAGGAGCTCTCAAATAGGTGTAAATTACATTTATGGCCATGACTGTAAGGTTCATTGACATGGTTAGAGCAGTATAAAGTAGTCTTGGTGAAAATGACAATCAGGCCCTGAGGCTTAGACAGATGGATGGACAAAACAATATCTGTGTAGTTTTATGCTACCTTTGAAAAAAGAAGTCACCAGTTTAAAATAAAAATAAAATAAAGTGTTGCTGAATAAATTGATCTATTATAGAATAAATCCCAGAAACAGTGACACAAACAAAAAATAAAAACAAACAAGAAAAAGACTTACTGTTCTTCCCATGCATGACGGTGAGTATATATAAATCTGATAAAGATCAGATAGGATAGCTGAGCCCCAGCTTTGTCTCAAACAGGGCTCTCCTGTACGATCCTGGCTAAATCATTCCTCATATACGCATCCTCAATCCCTGAGTCTTGGTGTGCCCAGATATAATATTGAGGTGATGGCCTATATTTTTACTTTAAACCACTTTAACTCTATGCATAAAAAGTGCTATATGAAGGCTTTTGAATATTATAAGAACACTCATCTATTCATTCCTCTTATAAAATATATGCCTGAACTGTTGGACTGATCTCACTTCTATATCAGAAATGTTAGAGAGGATTCTGCATCTCCCTATTTCACCTTGTAAATTAATATATGTGCAATCTCTTCAGTGTCTTCTGTTCCTAAATCACAACAGAAATAAGCCAACTACCTGCTTCTATTATGCGAGCTCTGAAACGAAGGAGCATAACATCAATTCTTCTAACCCTGCTTCTGTTTGAAAAAAGTGCACTCAGCTGTATACCTGTGACTACAGTTGCAGGCATTGTAAGCTATGCACCCCATTTTAAAGGCATCTATTTCAACTAATTAATGAATATATTCTTCAATAAGAGTTCATCTATCATTAGACTTCAGTTGGAGTTTTTAACTACAGAATCTAGCAACTCTTAGTAGCATTTAATTTTCTACATAATACATTTCTACCTTCTAAATATTACTTCTAAGGATGTAGAAATGTAGTCTTTCTTTGAAAAGGATAGTGGAAATTCTAAAGCACAGTGATTTCTTTCAAAAGAAGTGCTGTAGTGTCACAACAATCTCTAAGACTTGAAAATGAAACTCAGTACCCACTTATGAAAAGCAAAAAAGTTAAAATTACTATTTCTTTCACTTTATTTGGGGCAATGACTTTGCTTTATGAAGTTAAAATGGCTGGACTGTCATCTAGTGATAATATGCTCACAGCTATGTTGCTATAACACAGGGATGGTAGAAGAGGATTTTCCTGGTGATACTTATAATGATGCATAAATTTAATTTCAACAAGCTACATCCAGGCTCTGTATTCGAAAGTACTTACAGCATTCCTTAAATCCTAGCATTCTTATACTCAATCATTACTCAGCCAATTGAGATGCATCATTTTACAGAAAACTCATCTCCTGGTGGATCCTGGTGCATTAAGTTTGTGCAGACAAAATTCTGCTGCAGTGCACAGGGAAAAAAAAAAGAAAAAAAAAAAGAAGAAAAAGAAGAAGAGAGCTCATTGGCACTATGTGTTTGTCAGCACTCACAAAACATTCCACTTGCTCTTTCCCTAGCTGCACAAGACTTGGTTGACTGCTTCAGCCATTAATTTGATCCCAAAAACCGTCTTTGCTTGTTATTCAACATCCTTCCTGGGTGCTGTTTGCTGATGTCACTTGTACCAGTTGATGAAATTAGAATGTGATGAAGCCAGGAGTTTTTGATGGTGTAGAAAAATGTTGAACACTAGGAATTATTATGACAAACCTATTATACTTGCAACAATTTCTAAATTAGGACATTGGTGCAGGCCAAATTTTTTACTGTCCTTCAAGTCTTTGTCAACCAAGTGCTTTATGTGGTACTGAAATGAGAATACTGAAGATACACTGAACAACATGCTGAAAAAAAAGCACTCAGCTTAAACACTTGTCACATTCTCTTTATTCAAATCTACAGACAAGTATTTCTTCGTCCTAGAAATTTCCTTAAGGGCTGGGAATGATAACAATGTTTTTCCTCAGTTCATTACTGAATGCTCCGCTGTGTCTTAACACTTTCTGTTTCCAGACAATATGCCTCTATTCAAAGTAGTCTGGCAGCCCAGTCCGTACTCCAGGGTGACAAATGTGCACCTAATACCCAAACTGGCTCCAAGCAGCCCAGTTACCCAGGTGGGAGGTTCTGTGGTTGTGTACTCTGGGCAGTAGAAATTTCCAGTTTCGGTGTTTTCATACCCTAGCCTACAGCAGCTGGTGATATGGGCAAGTGCCTCCTCCCTGAAACTATTACCTGGACTCTAAACTAGAATGGCAAAGGGGTCCCCACAGACCACTTCTCACTGAGGTGAGAAACTGGAGGAAGAGAGTGGGAGGGAGAGAACTAGACAAGGAGAAGTAGAGCCCTGATGCAAGAAAACCTATGTTACCTTGGAACAGAAATATGGCAAATTTTGGCATAATGTAGTGAGAGAAGCAGGAGAAAGGCATGTGTGAGCATTGCTGAGTGCGATGGGAGTACTGAACCACTGGTGTTTCCTAAGGATGCAATTTGATGTTACATTTCTTCCAGTGACACAGCAAGTTAATAGACAGCTTTCCTGTTCTTTTTCATGATTACTTATTTGCTCCTGCCTTTGTACAAAAGGTCAAGATGTGACAACAGGAAGAACTGAGGGAAAAGAGAGAGACAGAATAAAAAAAAATAAAATATGGACTTCAAAAATGATTTTCCTTTTCACTGGTCTGGTGTACAATAAAGTTCTAAAAGCTACACATTTATATGTATCTGTATAAGGCCTCACAAATCTGAATATAGGTATAGATTAGCTCAATTGGTTACAGTATGATGCTAATAACACCAAGGTTATGGGTTTGATCCCCTTACAGGTCATTCACTTCAGAGTTGGACTCAGTGATCCTTGTGGGTACCTTTCAAGTCAGAATATTCTGTGATTTCTGTGACATTTTTATATACTTACATACATACACATCTATGTGTATACAGCAAGCCCTTGCATGTATGCTGCAGAGAGAGTGGATACATTAATGCCATTTTCTGCCAGGAAAAATTACTCAGAAACTCAAGAGGTTTCTGTTACTTCTTTAGTCATAGACCAGGGCTTAGTTCCAACCCATCTAAGGGTAAGTACACCTTGCAGTTTTTGCATCAAATGGGTTACAGTTGTAATTCTATAGATCTTGTACTGTAGACCCTATGCCATCCTGTGTCCATTTTGGACCTTGTCCTTAGCAGTTCCTGCAGTCCTTAAGATTACATAAATTTGGTGGGACTTTAGCACACCCAGAGTTTCAGTAGTTTCTCTCTATTAAAGAATGAAGTAAAACAAACAAAACCCAAACAAACCCACAAAACAAACAAACAAAAACCCAAAACAAAAACAAACAAAACAACAAAACCAAACAACCAAACAAAAAAAAAACACCAAAAACTTCAGTCCCAAAATATAAATTAGGGGGTGGGAAAACTGATCCATTAAGTTTCTTCCTGTATCTCTGTTTCAGCCTATTTCCATGTTTTCAAAAGAAGTTGCCACTTCTTCACTATATTTCTTTAAAAAATACTTCTGTAAACAATGCTGGTTTAGATATCAAGAACAGCAAAATCTTACCTTATAGGAGAGATTGATACATTTTTGAAACCAGACCTCAGCCCAGAACCAGATTAAAGTGTAGGAAAAAGCCCAAGCCTGTCAATAAGCAGAATGAAGGAACAAGTTTCTTGGGGAGGGCAGGAGTAGGAATCTTCCCAGCTGGATTTACCTCTGTAATGTGGATGACACTGGATCTAAGGCTCAGACTAGGTCTTCACCTCTACCTCAAGCCCAAATTCATTGTGACCCTCTTTTATATTCCCATCTATGTGAAAATGTTGATGTGTTCTGATTTTATAATTGCAGATAACTTTGTTATTATTTAAGAGCAGAAAATTCTACCCAGGCAGAGTGAGACTGGCTCTTTGGTAGCAAGGACCGGTATACCAGAACAAACAAATGGCCCGTTCTACCCAGTATCTGGTCTCTGGAGTCTGCAGTGGGAGGCATAAAATCCCCATATTGTAACTAATTATGCAGTAATATGCCATGGGAGATTGTCCCCAGCTGCCTGTATTACTAACTCATCTGAAACCTGGATGTACAGGAAATCTCAGGAGAAAAACTTATTCTCTCTAGGTTTCCAGTTTTAAGAAGTTTTACTGAAGTTCAAAGAAACTGAAAAAAAAAAAATAATCTGCCTTTATTTTTGCTCCAAAAGTCACCCAAAAACATTGAAGTTCTTTCCTTACAACCTCACAGGGTTGTGATTATCACAAGATTCACTGATGGGGTTTGGTTTTTAAGACACATTTAATTTTTCCTGCAGAATATGCAGAAGTTATCAGTCACCGTCTTAGTTTTGTTCTCTGTGTGCTACTCATTGCACTGAAACTTATTGAAAATTTTGTCAACAATCAGCTTTATAAAAGCTTTGCACATTGTCTGCCTAAAAGCTCTGTTTTGATGAGAAAATGACTATTAATGAGAACATGTTCTTTTCTGGCATCAGACTCAAAGAGACACAGGTCATAAATCTCTTTGATCTTCTTGCAAAAAGCTAGAATCAAGAAAAGAAGCAAGTTCATTCTTTCCCCCCTTTTTCTTTTTTTTTCCCTTTATTTTTTTTTAAAGCTCCTGATTGAAACAATTCCATTTAGTAAAATCAGTAATTTATCACACTTGCTTCCTTCCACCCTTCTTTCCCTCTCCCTGTGCTTTTGTTTGTTTTCGATTCTTTATTTCAACATAAAAGGAAATCTTCTGGATTGTCCTCTCTATTTATTTCCCCTGGTTTCACAGGAGCCGAAAAGGAGAATTTTTCCAGAGGGTTGGTGAGGAGTGTATTGGGGTGACTTTGGTCTGTGGCTTTTGGGTTGCTTTTTCTATTCTAGAAAGTATGTGTTGAGAGTGGGGAAAAAGAGCACGAAAAAGAAACTATAAAAATGAAATGGGAGGAAGCAGAATCCTAATGTTGCAGTTTACTCACTGAGCTGCTGCCTTTCATAGATGTGTCAATACTGCCATCTCTTGCCTCTTCAACAGCCTAGGCAGGAAATCGTAGTTCGCTGAAAATTGGAGAACGAACATGCGCTCACATACACACATAAAAGAGCTAAGTTTTCCAAGAGAGGTGAGTGAATTTTCCCGGGTGCATTTTGCAGAGTTTTAAGAGGATTTTTTTCTCTTAATTTTTCTCTTTTCTGCTGCTGTTTAGCTTCATATGTACCTTGAGTAATACAGCTGTGGCAACTGAGACCTCAGATAGGGATTTAAGATTTCAATGTGAGCTAATTCAAGCCATTTTGAAAAAGAGAAAGAATCCATATTACAATCAAATTGGGGAGCAAATTAAGCTTTTATGTCTCCCCTGTTGTGATGACAACATGCAGGTATGTAAATATACGTGAAATATACAGCTGTATATATTTTTAATAAAAATCAATTGCAATAGGATTATTTAACTAATAAGCCTTAAGGTAGAGAAATCTTCTATTGAAATAGTTTCCAGAAATCGCAGGCATGCGTGTATATCTGTGGTTATGACAGTGATTTGGTTTGATAGGTCATGAAACATCATGTCGCATAAATGCACTGGCCAATATTTTGGACCTTATGACTATGATCTATAGCAGAATTATTGTTCCATGGAGATAAACTCACAAGAACTGCATAGTCATTTGTCAGTGAGCAATGTTGTTTTCTAGGCCAGTGCGAACTACATTTCAAGCTTAAATGTCCAGCTCTTCAATTTTAATACCTTCACAAAAAGGTGCTATTTTATCTTTTTAATTGCAATGCAGTGGTAATAGTTATACCAGAAATATGTACTCCTCTGAAGTGAAAATCAATGAAAGTTTCATACTTAAAGTAAAAATTGATTTCTTAAGTTAGATGGGACAATTTCTGGGTTTAAAAGCATATCACCATCTAGGTGATAAAAAGACAGATTGACACTTGGATTTTTTTGTATTATTGCAACTTATTGTTTGGTCTCACTCCTGTTTTTTTATAACTTTGTTATGAGTCTATTTGTTCCTACCTAAACATGAGCATTTGTCTCCTATACCGAGACAACAGATTATTATTCAGTTTTTTTCTGAAGCTTAATATGTATACCAGTCAGGACAGTGACTAAGGAAAGGTGTATGATAATATTGTAGAACCATGGGTCAAATCTACAGTCCTCTTGGTTTCTCACAGATGCACAAGGTTAGTTTTCACACTCTGTTCACAAGTGGTACATTTGTCTCACCACGTATGTTATTCTTTTTCCTCATCACTATTTGTTAAGTTTTGTAATTTTATCTGAGAATAACACGGTGTGTACATGTGGGCACACGTGTATGAAGTGAGGTGGTAATTAAGGGGCAAAAGCACTAAAACTGACAGTTGTCTCCATTGCAGAGCAAATGCTTTATCAACAAACCACAGGTGTGCAGCACCAAAGCAGATAAAAACATATAGAACCTGAGATGACAGTTCTCTGTTCAAAATACATTAATCACCCAAGGTAAATTTGTGCATCTGTTATACACTGTAGGTGTTTCACTTGTTTTGTTCCAGAGATATTAAAGTAGATGGGAATCTTCTTTTTCTATGTGGTTGGTCCAAAAGTACACGTGGTGTTTTCTTACTTGGTGTGACTTTTTTATCTGTCACACTTGCTCTGCTTGCTCCCATGTGGTCACACCACTCTTCTGTGCAATGCACAGGTGTGGGGCACACAACAGAGCTCTGCTGTTTTCCTTAGTGCCAAAGTCCACAGTGTTCAAACAGGGAAAAGTCTCAGTTTCATCGATAAGGTGTGTGGTTCAATTAGTATGATGGCAACTTTCCCATAATTATGTCTTTTAGTCAATGGACTGCTGTTTCATTTACAGTCTATCAGTAATTTTGAGCCCTCAGAGATTAATTACAACCAGACAAGTTTCAGACACATCTCTGAAGTCAAATAATTCCCACCGAAAATAAAGGTCTTCTGATCCTTGTTGATCAGTTTGGGTGAGTACTAGAGTTCAACTGTATTATCAGCCATAGAAAACTGAACTCATATATAAGAGTAATGATATCAGCTCCTGATCTCATCCATTGTGAATGGAACAACCTTGATTCTGTCTGTGCTGTCTGTGCTTAGCAGACCTTGGCATCAAAAGAACACGGGTCACTATTAAACCAGGTGGTGACATTTGGACTTCCTGCTCAATGGGAAGGGGGTGAATTACCCACTGGACTCATGGACCAAGCCAAGCCTTGTCCATCGACTTAAAGCTCCTTACAGCTAACAGTATTTTCTCAAGGTTTTAGGTGCAAGATAAATAGTCGAGGAAAGAATTTTCTGTACAGCTTATCATCAGCATTAAGAAATGCTTTATTTCCTCTCCCCAGCACTTTGACCTCATCTATTCTTTTTTGCTTCACTGGCTTAACTATTTCACCTCCAGAAAGACATACTTATAAAGAAGTCAAAAACTCATGCTTATATATTATCTCACCCATCAACAAAATGCTGAAGCTCCCTAAATACAACCAGGGCAATTCCCACTGCATGGTATATCCTGTTTCGGTGTTTGGAGCTATACTGTGCTTTTTTTTCAGTACAGTATGTTTAAATGAGAAAACCCCTCTCTTATCTGATCCAGATTTGTTAATTTTCTGGGGTTTTTCCCTCCCCTTCTCCACCCTTCATCATCCTTTATTGATTTTATGCCATTAACAATCATGACAATAATACTGACTAATATCCTAAACCCATCCCAGATACTTAAGGGGATTTTGTCATAAATACATATAAGAATTCCTTAAAATGATTATGAACAAAGATTCTGGAAAGATACACAGAAGTTGGATGGTTTGGGGCCAGAAATTTTGGGAAACTCTTTATTTGGTACAAAATATATCATCAGAGACAGCAAAGAATATTTTATTTTCATTAAACAAATGTTGTCTCAACCTCATAGGTGCTTCTTTCCAATGAGGAATATCAGCAGCTAAAACAGCTACAAGGAGAGATTAAAGCAGATGGAATGACCTTTTAAATCTCTGCACTGACTCGTGGATTTGCTCAGAGGTACATCTGCATCTTCTTACAGGATTTAGAGGGTACTTAACCTGCAGAAGTGTTAGGAACAGGGAGTATCTCTTTAATATGACTCTTGCAAAGGCTCTCGGTGTTGTGAATGTCCCGACTACCAAAATGGGATGCCATATACCAGACAAACTGTCATTTGTATTTCCTGTGTGCAAACATATGTAGTTAAATTTTATGTGTACATAACCTCAGGATCATAGGGAGATAGATTCCAAATGGTCATTAAAGCAATTAAATATACCTTAAAAATTTTTATAAGAAGTAACAAATTTAGTTTTTACAGGTAATTCATTCTTTTCAATGCCTCTGTATGATCTTTTAGGAGTCATTAGACTCCTGTCTGCCCACTTGTTTCTTAACAATTCTTTTATAATCGAAAGTTTCAGAGTGTATAATGACCAATTTTTTCTTCTTCCTTCCTTTTCAGTGTTCTTTCACAGGTGCTACTATTTTACCCCAGAATCTTCCACCATCCCTTTACTCTCTGAACATTCACCTCAAGTCACGCTGGACACCACAGTGACTGCAGCACTTGCCACTATCACTCAAGAGAAATGTGTTCTTACGGGATAGTTCTGAGTGTCCCAACATGTAACAATGTCCACATGCACAGGAGATTTATTGCTTTGGAGGATTTGTAAATAAGATTTTGAAAGTGGAAAGAGAATTACTTTTCTTCTAGTAAATTTGTTTCATTTCCAGCTGCATTTTGAAAGACTACTAGGTAATGGCAGATGAGGGCTTTAGTAATACAGGTTACTTTTAATGTCATAGACTAGAAGAAAGTTTCATGGGAAGGAGATTATTTTTTATATCTACTTAAAACTGAGATTCTTAACTCTCTTTTCTAAGTGCAATTGATAAAAACAGGAGTATTGGCTCTGTTGATAACAGATAGGTATAAGGCCTGGTATTCCCTTCTCTAATTTCTCAAGATTGTTGGTAAAGCTCTTCACTGTTAGGGAGGAGCTGGAGAGTTTTGTGTTACCGCAGCGGAAGGAGTGAAGTGTCCTCCAAAGGTCAGCTGGGCCACATCCACAGACACACAGAAGCTGATGGGTTTTCTCACATTGATGATTTCAGAATGAAGATCCTTTGGTAAGATTTTGTATCCCTACTATCCAGGTTCATCAGTTTCCTTGTTTCCACAGTCTTTTGCCCTCTTTGATTTTGCTGATTTATTTTTCCTTCAGACCACGTGTTCAGGTCTGCTCCTCTGTGGCATGTGGGATATATGGGGCATTCTTTAGACCTTTTCTAGCCATATGGATAAGTCATTACTGTCAACAACATGTTTCTCTTTCATGGGCTTTTCATGGTGTAACTTCCTCTGGCTCCTTTAGCTCATTGCCTGGCATTTTGCTTTAGCACCCAATGTTTGTCATTTGACTTTGCTTTCCTTTCTGTTTTGCCACTGCTCAGTAGATTCCTCCAGCTCTGTTTTGTTTTTCATTTGGACATTTCCACCACACCAAAGGTTGCTTTTTATGTGCCAACTTGAAAAACTTTATTTCTTTCAGTGGTAGCGCTGGACACACTTTAAAGCTAAGCAGTCTTGAGAAGTTTATCATATTCCCACACTGCTATACACAGAATTTTATAAATATATACATAGCTCTGTACATATTTTTGTATATGTACATATTGTCTCTTTAGCAAGAGAGGTTTTGTAATGATTTAATGATGGGTGTTGATGGTTAGAGGCTGCTTCTCTCTCCCTTAACAGTGTGAATAAAGCAAAAGGGCATCTGTGAAATGTGGATCTGTAAATCTCAAAACAGCAAGGGTAGTTTGTGTGTTTCCTTTTGCTCAGAGTCTCTCATTTGTGTTAAACCAATGTTTTATTTATTCGCTTGTGTATTGCTTCCAGTTCTTTGGGATATTGGTAGGATTTCTTTATCTATCTTATACTGTTTTGTCTGACACAAGAAGTGGCTGAATGAATTGAGGTAAAATAAGACCTTATTTCTCTCTAACATGTATACAAGACATGACATTGACCCAAACTGATCATTCATGGAGGTTCACAAATATTCCACTGTTTATTACCTTTGTTCTTGGATTCTTGTCGGTTTAAGGAAATGGGAGATAGTAATGGGATTCTCAAGAGACAGTTCTGTTCCTGAGATGTTTTCAGACCAACATTTCAGACTCAAGAGATTCTATTGCTCAGGTAAATGTTGAATAAACATCCTTTAGATGTTTAACAACCTTTATCTGAACCAGAAGTATATGAAAGTTCACTCATCACTTGACTAACCTTTAGGGCATATGAAATCAGTATCCTTTACAAAGGCTGGAGAAAGACATCACTCAAAACCCTGTCTATATTTAATTTTACTACTGAATAAAATATACAAGGTAATAAGGTATGAAAGAAAAGACCTGTTTATGTGAGAAGGAAATACATACAGAGAGATTTCCAGGAGAATTTTCAAGTAGATGTTATATGCAGAAGTAAATATAGGAACCAACCATTCAATTTTTTCCTATCACCTCCATAATAAAATGAAAATCTTATTCAGGTCCCACAAGAACTGCTGTTTTGATAACCAACATGCTGTAATGAAGTGATCTTGGGCTGATAAATAACAACTCCCACACTCAAACCTCAGCTATTGAAGTCACCAGTTCCCCACTGAAATTAGCAAAATTACTTAACTGTTTTGTGTTTATGCTTTGGGACAGTTTAGAAAAAAAATAGTTTGGAGACTATTTACCTCCATTTTGATTTCTGCACAGCATTTCTGTAGCTGCTGCAGTGAGAGAGGCTGAGGCAATAAATTCCTGTATCTTCTATGCAGACAGGGGAGCTTCAACCAAAAATTAATCCTGTGTCTAGGTTTGCAGCCTTGTAAGAGATCAGTTGGCAGGGAGTGAAGATGTCCTGTGTGTGAGAACCTGAATAGAGTGATAAATGTTTCACACAAAAAAACAAGAGGGTCTTTCCCACTCCTACTAGGTGACCACCAAACTGGTGTGGGTGGGTGTCAGGAGAAAGGAAACCCTGTGGGTCTTGTGAAATCTGTTGTGGGTTATAACTCCTCAAAGAGTCCCCATGGACTCCCAAAGAATTAAGCAGGAGACCATGGAGATATCTGCTCCTTCCTAAACACTCAGTGCATTTCATTTATACTGCTAACGAGAGAACTGCCTGTTTTGTACAGGCTTGTTTTGCAAAGGGCTTCTTTGATTCAATTTCTACGTGTTTCTGAAAAGATTAATCATAAATTTAAATACCTCTGAGGCTGGAGTTCTGGAAAGGAGTATAATTAAAGTTTTGGACAAAGCAAAAGCTTAGATCTCATGCATTTAACAGGAGGTGTTTATTTTGTAAACAGGAGAGAACATTAAACTGCAAACGTACCCTAAGTACCTTGAACCCATGTCCTGTCTTTTTCTAGGTTCAAATCTTGAAAAATACTAAATTCATATGAAAACCCCAAAATAATATCTGAGTGAGTTTCTGGAAAAGTTATTTTGATCAAATCTTTGCTTTCTTTGGGGAGGGTTTGGTGAAGTTTTAGCAATTCATTGATGGGCCGACAATAATTTCCCCTATAGTAAGAAACTAAAATAATGAGGATGTTAGTGTCCATTGCTGAATTTCACCATTATGCAGCTATGACCAGTAATTATAATACTACTAGTATTACCTAAGCTGAGGATCTTACACACCATTTTGACTGGAAAGAAGCTCTGATATGACTGCAGTAATAGGGAAGTAAATTCCTCACTTCTGTTTCTGCCTGAAGAAGTTTGTGTAGAAAGAGGGTCAGTTTGAGTTCATATTATCCTTTTTATTGTGCCAACAGCTATCTACCAAATCCACAGGGCCAAGGCCTGTGTATGGGGGTGTTACTGCAGTCATTGCAAAGGGGCAACTCTGACAGAGTAATGTGTTTTGTTAAATCCAAGCATAGACTTCCTTTGGACAGAAGATTTCTTTTTCTCTGCAGCTTCCCTGGCCAAGGGGGTTGACAGGTCACAGATGATGAAATCTTTTGAATATGAAGTGCAAAACATCATATTTAAATGTCAGGAATAACAAACACAAGAGCAAATATTCTTCCTCTCTCCTTCCACTTTCTGTGTGCTCAATTTGCAAGTCATTTGATCTGGTACCACAGCCCATTAAAACAAAAGAAACGAACCTATACTTAAAAAAAAACAAAGAAAGAAAAATCCCCAAATAATTGCTTTCTATTCTGTGTCATGTTTTAATTAAAGATAGCAGCACCACAATCTACGATATATCTGGAAATTATTAGAAACCTTTTCCAGAGGCAAAAAGGATCAATATCTCTTTGTCTCAGTGGCATAAAACATCTCTGTGTTACTTCTTTCCTGCTGGCAAGAGAGAAAGTGGGAAGAGTATAAGATGGGAATAATAGCAGCACCGAAGGGAAGAGCCATGTGCCAGGTCAAATGAGCAATGCTTTTTCTTTTGTATTTATTTTTAAAAATAAGCAGAGTGGTTTGCATTATCTGCTTCCCTTTTTGCACTAAGTTTTGCTCCCTTTGTGTCAGGGGCAGGAGACAGCACACTGAGATACTGAGGCAAGCCCTTGAAGAAAGGGAATGTGACTGAGGGTTAGATGAGAAACCTGGGAGTCAAGTCCTGTCTTCCCTCCCTGACTTCACCATGGAACTGCTGTGTGATGCTGCTCCATTTACTTGGAGCTGAGAAGGTGCATGTCTTATGCCTTGCACAGCGACGATTGTGTCCTCCAGAGAGGAATTTTTTGTTACCTGTACTTGCCTGCACAGACTGACTTTGGCTTTAACCTTGTTACTTTATGAAGGACAACCTGGAAGTGGCAGCACCCAGCTGGCTGTGCCTCATGTGACAGAGTTTACAGGCATGGTCCCTCTGCATCTGGCAACCCACAGGTGGGGTTCATCTGGTTCATCTTGTTTCCCCAGTTATCAGTGAAGAGGAATAGGCACTTCTTGGTTAACTGCAATTAAACCATGAGCTAAAAGTGCCCGATTTTTTTCTTTTTAAAAAGCCAGAGCTGATAAGCTCAGATGCCTATCCACATGACAGAAAACATGTCAAACCTGGTGTCCTAAATAAAATGATTCGTCTATCACCTTCAACTGTAACACGTATTTGTAAAGAGATGAAACCAGACCCCCAAATTCTGCACTTCAAACCAGACCCCCAAATTCTGTACTTCAAGACTACTCAGATGACACTGTTGAAGCATTTCTATTATTAATTAACATTTGAATGAAAGTTATAACACCAAAACATTTTGAAAATATTTATCAACAGAGAAATTAACCAAAGCAGCTGACCTTTCTATCCCGGAGTTAGTTACCCTTCCCTCTGAATCACTCCCGGGCCCCAAGGTTTCAGGAAATTTCTCCCCCAGCCTCATCTTCCTCTGGAGAATTTTTCATCCCCTCTCATCTGTGGGGTGTGATAGGATAATAGCAGCAATCCAGTCCTTATTGTCTGTATCTGCAGATGAAGAGTGCTGTATAAGTGTAAAGTGTTATTATTATTGTAAGGAAATAATAATACTAATAAAACAAAATGAATCGGAGTCTTGTCTTCAGATGGTTATTTTAGCAATCCAGAAATCTAAAGCCCATGAAATAGACAATTAAGAGGGGTTAGATACTTAATATCAGTCGTTGTGTTTGGGTAGAATTTTGCAATAACGCAGCTGCTAAAATAATACGGATTTTTATTTCTCCTTCCAGAAAGGAAGCGGTTGTGTCTTCGGAGAAGCCTTGAAGTCCTGCCGCAGAATGCAGAACTTTGTGTGTGTGCCTGTGCACTCAAACAGCCGCTCCTCTCCTGTTCCAACAGCTCCATCTTTGGGACAGAGAAGGGGAAGCATTCCTTTCCTTTAGCTCGCTTTTCAAACAAAAGAAACCTTGGAAATCCTGTTTTGTGCTGGAATATCTTTTTTTTCTCACCCTCTTCTCCTCATACCTTCCCCCCCATCTCTTTTCATCAGTTGGGGAATTAAAAAACCAAAAACAATCCCCCATTTCTCTCATTTCTGTCATAACTAAGGGCCAGAGACTCATTTAATTAGTCTCTCTCGTGTGGCTTACAGCCCTGTTCAAGGCAAACATTTACCCCTGGGTTTCAGTGCTGTTGCTTAGCCGCTGAATTTTCGCTTTTAATTTTTTTTGTCAGGAAAATGTGGTATCATGTTAATGGCTATTGGGGATCCTACGGCTAAATCATAATCATAATTGTCTACACTAATCATAATTGTCTTGCTGTTACAGCGTGCATCCCTCCCCCCCGTCAGTTTTCAGGCTTGTCCTGCTCCCTCGGACTGTGTGCTCACGCTGTATATGTGCTCTCACAGGCAGGGCTGACATTTCAGTCGTTTTTGCCTGTTGAGTATCTGGTATCAGAACACAGGGACTTCAAGACCTTGTAGGAGGGGTCACTCCTCTGTCTTCTCAGTATCCTCATCCCGGAAACCTCTCATGAGGAAAGCCACTATTACGCATTTAGTAGGGCTCACTTTTCCATTTTAAAATGAGCCTAGCTGAGGAATAGGAGCTAGAGATCCAGAGGAGGAGTTTCTACTGTCCACAGGCTGCTCTTAGTTGTAGAGTTATGTTTGGGACTCTCTTTTCCTTATCTTCTGAATCTTCCAAGCCATTCCTTGCAGTGGCCACTTTTCAAGGGGCAGTCAGTCATGAATATCCATCTCTGTCGTGGCAGCAGTGATGATGAGAGTCCTGATACTAACCAGATGAGGCTCTTCAAGTGACATAAAGATCCTGAGTGCCTTAGATCCTGGTTAGGTAAATATATGCATTAAATACCAATGGCATTCAGAGCTACAGGCTGTAAGAAAGATGCAAGGATGCTGCAGGAACTACAGTTACAAGGAGAAAAAGGATAGAGGTTGGTATGTTTAGTAATTGCTGGAGTTTAACTAGAAGTGAGTGGGGTAAAACTACAGGTAAATCTTGAACTGTCAAGCCCAGAGTCACTTTTTTTTTTTTTTTTTCCCCTGGAGACAGAGAAAATATGAAGAATTTTGAAAGAAAGGGAAATTTAATTCCCAGCAATGTTACAAAGGCACGGATAGAGATCACAGAGTGAACCAGGGTAAATTCTTCGAGAACAAGAGAGACCTCAAGTTAAAAAAAAAAAAGGAAGAAAAGAAAAAGAGAGAGATGAGAAACCAGAGAAGTCCTGGAAGCAGATAAAGTCCATAATAATCTTGGAACAAGGCTAGAAAGTTAATCTTGGAACAAGGCTAGAAAAAAGATAAAATCAGAACTTTCAGAGACAATATAATAATGACATGAAAAGCTAACAAATAAGTAAATAAAAATAGGGCCTGATTAATTTAATACAGTCCCAGAAGTCTGGCACTTGCAATCTTTTGCTAGCTTTTGGCTAATGGGGGGAGATTAACCTCTCTGTCTCAAACAGGCCAGAGAACTTCCTAACAATTTAATGCAGTAATTGATTAAATTTCACTGTCCAGAAACTATTCCTGTTCTTCTTAAACCAAGTAATATGGATGTGGCTCTTGTGATCTAGTCTGAAATCACAAGTCTTTAAACCCAGATCTCCTAAAGGCCAAACTAGTGACTTCAGCGTTTTTTGGTGTAATGAAAATCATTTGTGTACAGAGTTCAATTCACCACATGGGTTTTTGTTCAGAGATCCCAGCTTTAATGTCACTGGAACAGAAACACATGTTGTCCTATCCCCACAGCTCTGCTGCATCCTAAGCACTCCAGCTCCTCCAAATTCATGCTGATAAAACCTCATTACTGTTCTGTAATGTATTTCTGATACACTTACCACTTTCACTTTCATCTGCAATCCCCAGCACTGACTGAGGTAAGAGTAAGTGTAAAAACAGCTGTGTGGAAAGATGACGTTTTCTTTTCTTGCAGTATTTTAGGCACAGTTTAAAACAGAACTTACCAGAAATCTCCTGAGACTCCCTGTTCTTAAGAGAATTCCTTGATAAACTCATTCATGGAAGGCTTATCTTCTCTCACAATATTGCATGAAGTAATAGTTTTTACTTCCCCTGTCCAAGGTTTCTTTTCCCATTAACTGCTGGGAATGCAGTAAGGTTTCAGCATCCAAAAGCAGGAAATTTGGACTCACTCCCAGCTCTGGAGTCAGGCTGACCAGTACATCTTACCACCATCACCACACAACTACTCACATGATACAGGCCTGCCATGCAGACAACTCTTGACCTCCTCAAGAGCTACATCTAAACTCTTAAATATCACATAATTACTGTAAGGAAAGGAGCACTTGTTAAGTGCAGGCAGTTAAGTATTTAGTGTGATGATTGTCGGTTACAGAATCGCAGGATATTCTGAGTTGGAAGGGGTCCACAAGGATCATTGAGTCCAGCTCAAGGGAATGGCCTATACAGAGATCAAACCCATGACCCTGGCATTATTAGCACCATGGTTTAGCCAACTGAATTAATCTCAGGGTCATATATATATATTTATACATATATGTTCATTGTTAATTACACCTTTGATTGAAAACTTCAGTGTGAATCCATGGATCTAACAAAAACCCCAAAGAGTACAAAATGAAAGAACTAAATAACTTTCCTAAAACTGTCCTGGGCCAAAGGAAAGGTTTCAGGAAAGTCTGTATTCTGTGCAACCCACACTTCAGCTGATGATGAGCTGAGCAGCAGCCAGAGTGGGCTATTCTGCTACTTGCACTGCCTCCTTCTCCCCTCTAGTATTTTCACTTACCCATATCCATGAGGAAGCAGACAAGCATGTGTAATGCCCGGCACATCGTGTAGGACATAAGATAGACACAGATTTGAGGTGACACTCCATAACCAAATACCTCTGATGCTGCAAGAGGGAGATTTAGCTATGCATGCTGCTTAGGAGTTAGTTATGCATGCTGCTTAATGTAATAGAAATGATGGGGAAAGAGTGGAGCATAGGTGCTGCCTGCTCCTAGAGAAGGAAGGGATATTGGATGTTTCTGGTACACTTATGGGTCTTCTTCTGGAATTGAGCAACTGAACTAGGTGTGTTCTTCAAAAGACATGAAAGCCTTGTTTTTGCCCAGTAACTTTACAATCTAACACTCCTCTGATCCATAGGAAACCCTGGAATTCTTCTCCATTATTAGTTGCCCATCCTTCTAGTCATAGAGCTAAAATTTAACTGTAAATTGTCCTATGTCCTAGAATAACAACAGTCTCCTCTGCACATTAGTAAGCAAAACCAGTCTCATACATATTTGTAAATGATTTTAAGACACAGGTATGAGCTTTGTTCTACAAATCTAGAATTTCTTTTTTTCAGCTCAACACTTTTCCTCTGAGGAAATTGTATTGCATAAGATTGAGCTCCTGTAAAGCACACTTTCCCTTCCCTTTCAAAGGCCTTTCTGGAACTGTAAATATAAAATATGTTTACCTGAATATTGTTTGCATCAATCATTTCCTCATTCTCCACAACACCCTTGAGAGAAAAGTGGAAAATATAAACTCTGGTCTTGTCATGATAGGGGCTCATTTCAGCCACTGTTTTCCAGTGTCAGTATGAGATATAGTTGAAGAAGTGCTATCAAAGTGCCTCTTCACTGAGTGGTTTAAGATTGCCAAGAATAATGGTGTTTTAAGTTGGCTGTTAACTTTGCACTGTATCAGCCTAGAAGAGATCCTGTTAGCAGTTATCATACTACACCCGAACGGAGGCAACCAGCTGGCTGAGGTGAGAGACATTTTTAAAACCCTGAAATGGCTGGCATTTATTCCCATGGGATCATGCACTGATTGTGAGGAAGACTTCAGTCTACAACTATTCATGGGGCTTTGGTGTGAAAGCAAGGTTGTGTTACCTCTGTGCAAGCCACAGCCCTGTATCAGGCTGTGTATCAGCACAGTTAGATCCTTGAGTGATGGTCAGCACTCCAAAATAAAAGATAGTGCTGTCTGGGGCCTGCTTTTGACTATTTGCTGCTCTCAGATGTTCTTTGGACTGGCTGAACTGTTCTGCCTGTCCAAACTTAATGTTTCCCTTTGCATTTCTGACTGCTTTGGCTATAAGTCCTTTGAGGCAGGGGGCATTCCTCTTTCCCTGCATGTTTAAAAAGCCAAGAATATTCTTACCTCTGGAGTACTTGTTCTGTGGCGCTTTGAAACAAGTAATAACTGCAATGAATATTCACAGAAACAGACAATGAAATAAGAAATAATCTGAAGTCAGATTTTGTTCTGAAATTATTTTTATATTTATAATTGTTTTTTTGGGGTGGGAACATTGTAGTCAATGAAATATTTTATTTGTAATCTATTTATATCTATCTCTTAATATTATGTTTAAATATAGTAATTCTATTCTAAATTAGTGATTTATTAAAATAAACAAACAAATAAACAATCAAAACCTTTCAAGGTAGAAAGAGTTTCCTTTTGATTTAACTTTCCTGCTTGTTTTTTTAACAAAGCGAAATTTTACAATAATCAACACATTCTCATAGAAATGAATTCCAGTTATCAGCATTTCATACTGGAAAAACATGTCTTCTTGTAATATTTGAAATGAGTCTTAGAGGAGTTTGTCTTCCCCAGTCCTACCTCTAACCAGGTTCCGCATTAAAGGTGCTCTGCCTTGGTATATGTCCCTGGTGTAGTTTTGAAATGCTTGTCAGTGGTATCCTTTATACCTTCTAGAGATACAATTACTCCTGGACTTCCAACTTAATGCCTCTAAAATGCTCCTTCCAAGGGGTGACTAAAAGTTTAAGAACATAAAAGGTTGAGAAAGTATCATCAGCAAAACAAATTGACCAGAGATGTGATGTGATGGCCCCCTGATGTTCACGTTACTGATTCAGATTGTGAGTAAGAAAGGAGAAGGGAAGTTTCTCATTTTTGGATAAACTGTTTGTTTTATGACTCCTATTTCCTTGGTAGATGCCTGACTCTGGCACAAGTTTAATGATCCAAGTCAAGCCAAGGCCATGAAATGGTCTGCAGAGAGATCCAGCTACACTTCTATCCTTCCTGCTTTCTACTTGGTCCTGCCTTTGACACTATCCTTTGTTGCACAGTGAAAGTTCAGGTAGGTTTATATGTACATAGGCTATTGTTAGGTGCCTCAGCTGACAGCACAGATAAACTCCAGGCTTTCCTTAGGATGGGGAATGAAACAAGGAGGAGAACAAAGAGAGAAAGTGAACGCTCTCCTCCATGTCCAGGTGGAAAGTGATGAGCTACCCAAACAAGCCTCCTCCTCTGGGCACCTTCTCCAGGGCAGCAGGTGGTGACAATGATCAAGTTGAAAACGACAAAAAGAAAATTCTTTTCTTCTTGCTTTCTCCTCAGTACAATTATACTTCTCATCAAGACTTGCTTGAATCTCCCCATTGGTAGTTACTGTTTATGGCACTGCTGGTGCTGGTTGGAGCATGCCTGATTAGGTGCAGGTGCTGCACACTAATTGCCCGTTAAGTTTTGGTGTGTGTATTCCTGATAACATTTTCTGGATTTCAAAATTAGTATCATTCATTTTCTGCTAAGCTGTGTTTGTTTTAATATGAAGATGCAAACTAAAACCTGCAGGGTGAAGGGTGGATGGATCTACACCCAGAGGTAAAGATTGGTAGCTACAAGGTGAAATGGTGAAGAGGTAGAGGAATAAGAAGCTTATTTAATCATCAAAAACAGTGAATCCAAAGGAATAATATTTTCTCATGCTAAGAGATACCATGGAGAGACACAAACACGAGAAGGATGAGCATTCTGAGAGAAAGGAGGGCAGTGAGCATGATATGTTTTGGCTGCTGGACAGTGTGGAAAGGTATAAGGGGACTTCATTTTTCTAAAGGAAGAGATATAGGAGAGAGGGAATGTTCAATGTTATAGAAATTAGGGCCACCGTGTCTGAATTTGGTGAGTTTAGATAATGCCAGTGGAAATAGACATCATCCACAAAATATGAACAGATTACTGAAGAACATTCAATAGGTAGGGTTTTCAAAGGATTAAATTATCTATAGAAGGTGTGTCTGTGTCTCTACTCAGTATAACGATAGTCACTAAACCTCCTAATTTGGCTCTGCAATTAAATTTCCAATCTTGTTTGGGATGACCCCAAGCTTTTTAAAACTGAGAAACAGAGTGGAAACAAGTGGCTCATGCACAAGAAAATCATGATGGAACTGAATCAATCAGAAGATGTGATCTGAAACCCTTCAGATTTTATGACACACAAAATGTGCAGCGTAGAAATTCCAGCTCCTTTTCAGATCCCCACATTTGGTGTGGTGGATTATAGCACAGGACCCTACAGACAAATGAAATTCACACTTTTACAAAAGTCATCTCTGATTTTTTTCCCCCCCTCTATTTTTCAAAATTTTTATTTGTTATGTATCCCCACACATTAGCACTGACAATTTAAACTCCAAATAAAAAATTAAAAATAATATCTTTTTCTTTACTGCTTTGCATGTGTTTGTGTGTTAAAAAAAAAGAATTTTTTTTCCCCGTAGTACTAAATTCAGTGTGAAGCACAGAATACCCTTATCAGAATGGACATCTTGTAAAGTATAATTTTTTTAGCACTGACCTTTTTTCTACCTTCCCCTCATAATTCCTTTTTCTGAGGAAACAGTTTAATCCTTTTTGACTGTTTTTGGTTTCTGTATGTTTTAGTTTGATTCCTTGTCTCGTTCTCCTTCTACATCCTCTTTGCAGATATCTTTCCCTATTGAAAAGGCAACTCTCAAAACTATAATGTAGATGTCCAGATCAACCAGAAATTTCAACATAAGTCAGGAAGCTTTTTTTCCATGAGAGACAATGCTCAGAACTGACTATTGTCTCAACAGACAAGAAAATCTTGCATTCCACAGAACTGGGAGTTAGAGGCAATGTTCTGTCACAAGTCCTCTTACTCCGACAGTCCGGCCATAATTACTGTCAACAGATGTTTGAGAACATAGCTATTTCTTCAAGGTGCTGGTTGATTATGAGGAGAATTCTGCAAGCTGAAATCATGGAGCATGATGAGATGTGCAGGTGATCCTGAAAGAGCAGCATCTCTCTTCCGGTTAGATTCGTTTTAGCATGAGGCCCACTAAGGCCACTGGTCCCCTTGGCATCTCGATTGCCCTGTTCAGGAAACTGCAGGACAGCTGGTTCTGGCATTCATCTCTTTGTTCTTCCAGAAGCATAGGGAAGTCAGGAAATATAAGGTGAGGAAGCATCTCAGAGGATTTGGGAGCTTCTCAGGTCTGAATATACCATGCCTGGTCTTTTTATTTTATTTATTTTTTTTCTTTCTCTACAGAGAAGCATTCTGTGGTTTAAATGCACATACTGAAACGTATTTGGATATTTAGATTACACATTTCTCTGCTGACCCACAATGGATCCAAACTTCCTTTTCCTTCCTCCTCACATTGACATGTCTGCTGTGGCATACTGTGAGCAAAGCATTATCTGTCCGATTTGATAATGCTGCCCTCATTGTACCCTAGATGTACATTGCAAGATCAGGGCCTGTATTAGTTTCCTTCTCAGTTTGTATCTGTATACTTTTGCACAGCTTTGGGGAGCACTGTGGGGCCATTTGTGAAATGGCAGTGCTTTCTGCCGGCGAGATCATTACAGGCAGAAAGCGTTCCAACGTGCAAATTACAGTTCTGCTTATAGGGAATTTGTTCTGCTTAATACAAAAGAGCTTTACGAAAGGAAGGTCTCACCGCACTTTCCTCTGATTTGGAGCTGCAAAGCTGACTTCCATGCTGTGCAGAAATGCACAAGGAGGGTTAAGTCAGTTTTAAAAGAGCATCAGTTGGGTGAAAATGCATTTGACCTTCACAGGGTTCTTGAGTCATTCTTCAGCTTGAGTGGCTGAGTGAAGAGTGTGTCATTCTGTTAAAAAAAAAAAAAAAAAAAAAAAAAATAGAGAGAGAGAGAAAATTTAAAAATCGATCCTGTCTACCCCTGAAAGCCTTGGATTTCATCAGTATCTAACTGACATAAATAATATTTGGTTGGGTTTTCATTGTTATTTTTATTTAAATGTTCTTGGGTATGCCAGCTAGCAGCAAGGTCCATTTTTATAGCACAGTGAATTCCCACAGTTCTGGTAAATATAATCAGATAAGGGGAAGTTGAACTTAAACCTTCTGTTGCAGTCAATAAAAGTAAACTTCATAACCCAAGTCTATATCTCTATTTACAATTGCTAATTATAGAAATCTATTCAAGGACACTCTAAACCCAGGATTATAAATCCATCTAACAAAAACAAAACAAAACAGCAAACAAACAAAGAACCTCCAAACAAACAAACAAACCACAAACAACAAAAACAACCAAACAAAAACACAAACAAACAAAAACAAACAAAACAAACAAACAAACAAACAAACAAACAAACAAACAAACAAACAAACAAACAAACAAACAAACAAACAAACAAACAAACAAACAAACAAACAAACAAACAAACAAACAAACAAACCCAGAAGAACATATATAAAGGAAAAGGAGACAGTCTGAGAATTAAGAAAGAAAAAGCACCAGAATACAAAGCAACATATCTGCTTGAGCTTTTTTACAAGGCAAAGAGTGGCAAGGGAGTTGAGGAAGGGACTGGAAGTTTGATGAGAAGCAGCTGAGGAAGCTGAGGAGGCTCAGCCTGGAGAAAAGGAAGCTCAGGGCAGACCTCCTGGCTCTCTGCAACTTCCTGACAGGGGGATGGAGCAGAGTGGGGATCAGGCTCTACTTCCAGGGAACAAAGGACAAGACAAGAGGAAATGATCACAAGTTGTGCCAGGGCATGTTTAGACAGGAGGAATTTATCCACTGCAGGGGTTGTCAAGGCATGGCAGAGCCTGCTCAGGGCAATGTTGGAGTCCCCATCACTGGAGGAATTTAAAAGACATGTAGATGTGACACTTGGGTGCATGGTAAGTGGTGGGCTTGGCAGTGCTGTGTTGGTGGTTGGACTCGATGATCTTAGAGATCTTTTCTAACCTAAACAATTCAATGATTCTATATCCAGAGAAATACGTGCTGAAGATACAAAGAAATTTAACTGATCAATAACAAAGAAGCAGTGGTGTGAACTGCCCTCCTCACATGGATTTCAAAATCAGTACCTCTCTTTTTTTTTCAAAAAGTAGGAATAATTTTGTTTGGAAATATTTTAAATGGTCTAAAAGTGACCAAAAATAAAAATATTATGTTGTCCCTGTGGCACAAGTCAGTACGTACAGATCATGAGCCTTTCTTGATCTTAGAGTCATGGAGTTATAGAATGGTTTGGGGTGGAAGGGACATTTACAGATCAAGTAATTCCAAAACACCTGCTGTGAGTAGAGGGTTCTTTCACTGTACAGCTGACTTTGTCCCAGCCTAAAAGGAGGCTGCCCACCATGGCTTGAACCTGCCCCCAGACTGTCCTTCACAGCCCTGCTCAGCTCCATGGAGGTCCTAAGAGGTGATGGAATAACAGCTGGAGGTGGTATGGCCACAGTCTGCATCACTATTTGATAAGACACAGTACTGGTTAGTGATGTGACCCGTCTGTTTTTTGGGACTGTGTCAGGTCATATTATACATGTCTTAAAAGTTTCTTTAAATGTGTATATTGTGTGTCTCATCTTCTCTGGCACCTGTAATGAAGGGCTGTAATCTGAGCTTCCTGTTTACACCACTGCTGCGCAGTGAATGTTCAATCCTGTGGTGTCCTTTTATATCAGCCCTTAGTATAACTAACACCTCTAAAAGGACTGAAAGCCACAATATATTAAGCCCTCTTTGTAATTACTCAGTACTATTTGGACATCAAAGGAAACAATGGTTAATATCTGTGGTTTTCTTTCCTCAACTCACACCTTGATGACTTTTAGGGCAGTCAGACTGAAACACCATAATATTTTTAAAATATATTCCTATTCTAGTGACTAAAAGAAAAAAAAAAACAAAACAGGAAAGAATTCTGATAATGGAAGAACAAAGAGAATAGTTACATAAAATCAAAATCACTCATACTGTGCTTAAGATCACTGTTAAAATGTTGCTCCCCCCCCCCCTTTTTAATGAATATGAGGGTTT
>VXAY01003678.1:106758-125705 GCA_013399855.1 Oxyruncus cristatus | reverse complement strand
AAAAAAAAAAAAGGCTTTTTCAAGTTTGTCAAAGGGATTCTTCTTCCCATTTTCTTTCTTTAGCCATATATTGTCATGATTCATTCAAGAAAGCATTTTTAATATTCAAAAATTTTCATTGTAAAATTATCAACATGTCAATTCATCCCCCTACCTTAAGAAGTATTTTTTTTGAAATGACTAGTACAAGAAAACAGAACACAATTACAAACTTTTTGGCCAAGAAAGGTTTCACCTCACGTAAGGTTGCATCTTATTCCTGACCCGTGTGTGGCATTTGGAATGTGATTGCATTTGAATGTTGCATGGTGCGGTGGTGGTTTGGAATAAAAGGGGCACCACAGGTTTGAGTGATCAGCTCATTACCTGGTGGGTGTATGCTCCCCCACTGCCCTTCTTTCTCCTGGCCCCAGGGAGCCCAAAAAGGACCCACACAGACCAGAGGAGAGAGGCGAGCAAGAGAGAGAGTTTATTGTGGGGAAGGGGTCATATATAGGCTTCAGGGGGATCAGAAGAACACCAATAGAAAATCCTGAAAGTTTACAGAATCCACCAATAACAAGTAAGGGTTAACATCCAATAGGAAAGGGTTAATAAAGGCCAATAAGAAAACTTCTAGATATCTTCCCAGCACATTCCTAAGAGAGATAACAGTTTTCTAAAAGCATTTTGGGAAGAAGAAGCTGTGACTTAGCAAAAACTTACAAAAAAGCCATTTTGAAACATGTTAAACAACATTAAAAACTTCTGATTTTACAGCATTTAGGCTGTTCTCTTCATTCTCTTTACTAGTCCATTTTTGACAGGAGTTTTTCCACCCCACAGAAGGGATGTTGACTCCCACAGCATGGAGTTCTTCAAAATCAGTATTATAATTCCTTTTTTTGCCAGATTTTCAATCTGACAGTTCTCTCTATATGGGGAGACACAAGCTGTCTGCAGATTTTCTATTTCACAAACAAGTAAGGTCAGGGGGATAGTTTAGTAGGGGCTACTCAGCTGGGCAAAGTGTAT
Source organism: Oxyruncus cristatus (assembly GCA_013399855.1). NCBI lineage: Eukaryota > Metazoa > Chordata > Aves > Passeriformes > Cotingidae > Oxyruncus > Oxyruncus cristatus. The sequence goes on along the minus strand of VXAY01003678.1, from coordinate 124,691 downwards.
GAGGTACCTCAACTTACATGTATCCAGCCAAAGCTGTAGCGTAGCCAAATAGATTTTAAAAAAAACCACACCTCAGCAGAACAGCCATTTTAGCGGTCTGGAGATATTCAGAAGTTGATTTATGTCTTCTAACTTAGACATTCATAATGTAGGTGTTGATGTCTGTTAAATTCCCTAGGCTCTTCTGAGGTGTGAGGCATGTCAGCTAAAGTACACAGCTAAAGTAGATCAGATGAATTGTTCCCTAAAAGTGCTCGGCACCCCTGTTTAACTGCAGCGAGTGACTGCAGAGCCTGGGGTGACTTGCTCAAACGTGGAGCTCTGCTTCCGTCTGAAGCTAGATGAGATGAATCCCAGGCTGGTATTATCTGTCAGAAAATATAGTTAAAGTCCCTGCAGACCTCCTGATTCCACACACCAGGGAAAACATCGCCTACAAAAAAGAAATAATGGCTAGGTTTCGTCACTTTTCATATCTTGCATAGGAATGAAGTTGGCTGAAGTGGCCAAAAGAAGGGTGGTCTGAGCGTTGCTTCCCCAGGAGTTCTTGAAGTACATTGCTTGAAAAATGATGGTGCATAAGTTGGTGAGGCTCAAGGGTGGTAGCTTACCCAGTGTTAGCATAGCTGACATGCTGACAGTTTATATGGAATTTATGTGCCCATTTACTCTGCTTTTTATGGGAAAATATGCTGTTACCTTACAGCTGCCACATCACAAGCTGCTTATCCTGCCTCAGAGCTACAGAGCACCTTCCTCAAGGAAATATACATACATCAAGAGGTTATGTATTTTTAAACAACATTGTAAGGGGGAAATAATAAAATATGCATTATACTGCATACTAGCAGCTTTTAATTTTTCTGTATAATTTATTTAGCAGATTTAACTTATACTACAACCATCTGCAGTTGTTCTTTTCCATTCACATATTTGGAATGAGATAAAGAAATTGTGAGTAAGGTAGTATTTTCAGTAGGACAAAAGAACACTGTGAAAATCTGTGGAGGTTCCAGAATAACACCAAAATAAAAGGAATAAACATTTAAACATGGATGGTAAAGGATGTTCAACAATGCTGACTATGGCAATGTGTCAAATGGTAAATGTGATAGGAGAACGTTGGCATTAGTGACAGGAGTTATTCCAAACTTTCTAGTAAAACAAAAACAAAATCTACATTTCTGCTATACGCAGACTAGTTTGCGATTGACAAAAAAATCTACAAAAGAGTCAAAAAACTGGTTTAAAAAAATGCTGAGGGGTGCAATTGTCTCTATTTAGAAACAGGTCCAATGCTCTGCCCATGTGTCTGCCTCTGTGTACGTCTTCCTCAAGCACTTGGGATTGTACTGCTCTGAAAAACACCTACTTTACCAAGAAAAATTCCAGAATTTAGGAAAGTACCTGATTTATGCAAGACTGCGGGCTGAAAAACTTTGTTTTATATGAGGTATATATTATGTTCTGCCAACCTGAAAACCAGATTTTCTTTTTTCTCATAAGGTTTTCCAGTATCTAATAGATCTATTTGTAGAGAGCAGAACTTTTGTTGAAAATGTGTGTATTCATCTGACTTCACCCACTTCAGACATTTGAGGATTTAAGACAGCACCCTACATAGTTTCTGAAGGGCATCCACAGAGATACAAGACAGAGAGCATCCATGTGAGGTGTAAATATAACCTATATTCAATACTGCCTATTTCAAATAAATGCTTTGATTAGCCTAGGGCTACTTGCAGCAACTGACATAGTTTTGCATACTAAATGGGGGAGGGGGGGCGTATTTAATTCTTTTTAAAATAGAGAAGAATTTTTTTTACCATGCTCTTGTAACAATTGGGTAGTAGCTACCCAATTACTTTAACACAGGTTGCCATTCTGTTTTTTAAAATTTATTGTTTATGACATGACAGAGAACGTTAGGTGTGCTTAAATACAGCACTCCTTTAATTCCGAAGCAGAGAGCAGAGAAAAGCTTCTCAACTTGTAGGTCCCAAGACCAAAACAGGATTCAATTGTATCATGGATGGCAATGTTGACAGTGACCTTTATGAAGGAAAATGAACAATCTGGTTAGTAGGGTAGTTCTAAACTAGAGACAATTATGAAGGAAGAATACTGGATAGGACCGGACACATGGGACTCTTTGAACAAAGACCATCAGGGGCATCTAGATGAGTTTTCTGAAGAGAGTTCACATGAAATTTGGCATGCAAATGCAGAGCAGAAGGGGAGGACAAAAGAAGCAGACAGGTAAAATAGATCTCACTATAGCTAGTATCAAGAATCCTAAAAGAAAGATAAAGAATATGAATTAAACTGTTGTCGTAACCCGCCTTTTAATGCTTGAGTTCCTTTACCTATGAAGTGTGGCCAGTTCCCTTCAGTGCACTGAAAAAGATGATTCTTCACCTCCCTCTTTCCTCCCAGTTTACACTTCCTTCCCAGCTGCTTAATGATACAGGTTTTTTTTTCATCTCAGGACTGAAGTAATGAAGTACCACTGATGTTTGTCCCCCAGGTCAGAAATTCATTATGAACCTACCCACCATCCGATGAATTTTGCCATCCAGCCTCTAGTCAGCTATTAATTATACACCCTTTCCTTCTCACCACAGCTCCTGCCGTAGCAGTGTCCTAACATCCATTTTACAGATGGAGTTTAACGACAGAGAGATTAAATGTCTTATATCAAGCCACAAGTTGACTGTATGGGTGACACAATTCTGTCCGGCCACGAGGTCCTGAGATTTGTCATCCTTTTCCTTACACCAGTGTCCATTAGTACTCCAGTGACCAACAGACCAGGAAAGAAAAGTCAAAAAGCCACTGCGATCTTGTCACATCCTTTCCCGCACCTCGGCTGGGGCCCAGCGCAGTGACTCTTGAATGCAGGGAAAAATGCTGACAGAGACACCCGTTCTGAATTGAAACCAAGTGTGATGCTCTTTGGGTACACGTGGAGGGATGCCCTACAAGGAGAAGTCAATTTTTTTTTGTATAAGAAACAAGGAACTAAGCCTGGTAGCTACTGTCAATAAAGAAATCTTGACCTGCTTTTGCAGAGGCCTCGTACAGCTTTCCAAGACATTTCTTTGGTAGAAAAAGTGGTAGAGAAAGTCCTGTTCAGTAACATAAGTCCATATAGTTCTGTTTTGTTTTGTTTACCTGAGAAAACAAATTGCATAAAGGTAAAGTCCTTTGTGGTGTTCAGGGGTAAGCTTTCGTGGTGGACCTGGCAGTGTAAGGTTAACATTTGTACTTCCTGATCTTAGAGGTATTTTCCAACCTTAATGGTTTTATGATTCTGTGTTGCAAGGTAACTGCTCAAACGTCCATCTCGCATCACTAGGACTTAAATTTTAGGGATTGGCTCAGTGGAGGGACCAAGGGAACAGCACAGCAGTTCTTTTCAGGGTAGAGGAAGGTGCAGAGAAGAAGTTGGGGACCTAGGCTTGCACAGGCCAGGCTGAGGATAAAGGAGCTCCACATTTGGATGAAATCTATCAGACTCTTGGAACGAGCAGTGAACTGTGGAGGGAATCTGAGTTAAATCCTGGACTTTCAGTGATTTGTTAGTGTGGAGAGGTGGCAATCCCTTTGCTTCCCATTCAAAGGAGGAAGGAAAACAGTCCATTTAGGGAATCAAAGTTTAAACAGAACTGCCTGTGTGTTGCAAAAGATAAGCATATTTTCGTTAACATTTCTAGCATAAATGAGGTCACCAATGAAGAAAATCATACTAAACCAGCTTGGATTAAATTTTCAGTGTTGTTGCTGTTGTTTTATTAAGCTGTGAGATACAACAACTCACTCAAGCATCTTTTAAATTGACATACACCCAAAATGGCCAATATTAAGGTAAAGCCATTTGTAAGAAAGGCAGGAAAAAGATTGAGTTACCCATAAAATATCCCAAAGGGGTAATTTTAAACTCATTCAAACTCTTTAGAGGACTCACTTGTAACTTTCCAGATAGTTAAATCTTCATTTTAAGATTAAGTGATCTGATTTTCATTAACAAGTATGACCTAAATTTGAAAAAATATTAGTAATTTAAAATATCTAATTTTGTAAGTTGCCTATATTCCCATGTGCTGAAAAGTGGGCTCATTTAAGCAGTCTTTACTATCTACTTGGAAATAAAAACAACCAAAATCAGTAGCCTAATTTTAAAATTTAGGCTTAAGTTTGATTATGCTTTTAATGAAGGAAATGAATACATTTCATTACAGCTTTTACTGAAAACCAAATTGAATCTTTACTTGGAGGCTATAACGACATTCTTGTTTCATAAATGTTATCTTGTAATTTTCTTGTATTTGCCTGTCAGGCTGCTACTCATTAAATTAATTATCTAAACTATTTGAGGCAGGACTGGCTATTGTTTCCTATTGTACCTTTGCTGCAGTGGAAATGTGATGTGTGAAAAAAAGGTCTTAGATGTAAACAATAACCAAAACTTCTAACGATGGTAATGATAAGGGTGATAACATTTTATTTGCTTTTAGCTAACAATTTATATATGAAGTTAAGCAAAATATAATATGCAAGCCTGTCCAGCTTGGATTATAATTAGACTATGATGATATGTTTGCTCAAAATAATTATTCACTGCATAATATGTCTTATTAGAGCTTTTGCTGTTTATAAAAAAACAAAGCAAAAAAAAAAAAAACCCTCAAACAAAAAAAATCTGAACAAAAACCCCCAAACAAACAAACAAAAAAAAACCCCAAACCAAAGCAAAAAAAATTTGCTGTCTTCGAAACAACGATAAAAGTATTGTGTTTTCAGAGATATCCAGTGTTTAAAGAGATTTAAAACATAATCCATGCAGAACCCCTGAACATTAATGGACATTCTTATTTGCTAGAGTCATAATATAATATATTCTTTGTTCAATAACTTAGGAGAAAGCAATCAATACATGGACACTACAGACTCCTGGTCCCAGGGTTCCCTATGGGGCTTTTGGCCTCTTCTGTAATGGGCTGTGTTGTTTTTAGTGCTGCAGTGGCATCGTTTAGCTTAACATGGCACTTCCTTCACTCATCTGCTACAAGGATGTTTGCCAGTCAAGAGGAGAAACATTCGGTGGAATAAAACTAGAGGAGTTAAGATGAAAGGCATTTCCCAAAGGCACAAGGAGAGGTTTCCTACAATACAGCGAACTGAGATTTAGGAGAGTGATCAGTCAGCAGCCAGGTTAAGGTAGGAAAGGATATATAGAAACCAGGTTCAAATCTAACTTATATAAAACTGCCTTTGTTCTTCTCATAGAGTTAAAAAAGAGGAAAAAGGCCTCAGGATTGGCTCACTTCTTTTGGGACCCTTTCCAAACAGTGTAAACCTACAGGAAGAGTTTAATCTCCCTCTCAGTCTCAGCTTGTGGTGGGAAGTCTGTATAAGAGAACCCTGGAAGCAGAGATGAAGGCTGGCCACAACACGTTGTGCTGTGGTTGTTTTCTGCCCTCTGCAGTGACACAGGGAATGAGGAATTTATTTGAGCTGTCCTGAACCTCCTTTCTTTCATGCTAAAGCACTAGGGAAACCCGTAACTGCCTCAGGCTGTAATAACCCTACAGAACAGGAGCAGTTCTATATTGGAAAGGCATGAGCAGTGCAACCTGTTGGTTTTTCTGTTGCTCTATGCCTTATATTATGAGTGAACATATGCAGTAAGACAAGGAAACTTATTCCCTTGAAACCAGTTAATTCCTCTTTATTGTCTGTAGTCAGCATGGAACATGTTATAGGAAGGGACTGAAGCAATTTATCAATACCAGAAGTCAAAGAACTCTCAACTGGCAGATACTCAAGCAGTGAGATGATTTGGTCTGTGCAATTAATTTTTAAATGATAGTTATGAAGGCTGTGGGACTTAGGATCAGTGATTTGCATTTCAATAAACGCCAGTTCAGAAATACTTAAGGCTTGCTGGAGAGCAACTCGTGGCTTAACAAACTTTATTAATTTGCAGTTGAATGTTTGGTGTGGTTCTACTCTGAAATAGGATATGGATCAATGGTCTTGTTGGCAGTGGTCAAAACAGAAAGGGTTGGATTCAGATAAATACAGAAGCTTGCGTATGTGTCCAAAGCCTAGCTGACAGGCTGGTTCTGAAGTCTCTGGTTTTCTAAACTTAGCTATGGGCATTGTCTCAGTACTGTTTGTACACAGATGTCTGGTCTTTGTGAACTGTGCTCGTGTTGGTTATCTGCTGATATGTGTCTCTAAGGATTGATGTGAGAGGATGTCACCTATGCACCAAGCACATATTCAGACTCTTCATTATTAGGAACCTGTTTAAGCCATTAAATCAAATATCCATAAATGCTGTACTTGACCATTTCCCAGATCACATTTTGATTATGTGATATACCTAATACTTAAGTAAAACCGTGAATGCATGGATCAATTTATAGGTACTGTCTCCAGGTATGAAAGGGAGTGTCTTTCTTGTAGGATGAGATAACTTGTCCATTACCCTGTTGTGCAGCTTCTTGTTCCTTAAGTTTTAATTTGCTTCAACTGCACCGAAGACTTATCTAGACCTCAAATTGCTCAATCCTTTAAAACATTTTTAAGCAACGGTGTACAACATTAGTTTCTGGTGCATGAAGGCAATTTTACCCTATGCACCAACATGGTCAGTTGTTTCTTTGGAATCAAAGGCTTATCCCATAGCTAAAGCTCAAGAATCCCAGTTCCACTTCCTTAGGATCCGCTTCTCTGCAACCAATATGATATTGCATTTTTCAGCTCACGTTTATATGCCAGAAACAATTAAGCAAGCATTTGTTTCATATGTGTTACCCATAAAATCTTTAGCATCACTGAACTGCATTATTAGTTCCCCCAGGAAAAAATTCTCAAAAAAAAAAAAAAAATCACAATCTATATATTTACATTATTTATAAGTTCTCAAGGATTATTTCCCTGTACTCAGAAGAATGGAGATATTTCTACAAGGGAAAACTGAGAAACTTTTTTTTTTAAAAAAAATCCATTTTCTGTAAATAAAAGAAACAACACTTTCTACTCACATTACAACTACAAGTTGCATAATGGTGGAGTGAAAAAAACACAATGTTTCTTTAATTTTCTGCATTTCTTTCCGCCTCTGAAAGAAAGGATTTACCTTTAATAATGTTGGCATGAATAAAGGCTACATTTTTGGGAAAATTCACCTCTTGGAATGATAAACTTTTTTGAAACACTAGTGCCTTCTGTATGAATTAATTTCTTTTGAATACAGTATTAAATACTTCAGGGAAAAAAAGAAAAATGAGAGAGAATGAGTATGAAAATACTTAATCACTTGTATGCATACAGTTCATATAAATATGTAAGTATGTGTAAGTATGTATATATATAAGTTTATATACGTGTCATTCTGAAAGTCTCAATTCTGATATACACATATATATGCATAAGCATGCCTACGTTAAAATGTCAGGTTAATTTTTTTTTATTTGAAATGGAGACTTCATTTCAATACAATCAAAGTGAAACTTAATGTAATGATGTTCTTTTTCATTAAGAAAAAATTGTAAACACTTCATCTTTGTTCTGTACTGCAGAGGTTTGTGAGAACTAAAATATGATAGTCTGCTGTTACAAGATGCCTTAAAGGCAGAACATAAACAAACATCCTAATCAGTAAATTGAAAATTAGAGTTCATTATTTTTTCTCCCCTTAATGAATGCAATTCCACTGGCAGGTATTCAGCTTCATATTCGCATTCAGCTCAGTGAAAGTAGAATTGTAAGAGTGGACTAAATAGATGACTAGTCTCTCCCAAAATATTGTGCTGAGAGCTGTGTCTTTGAGACAGCAGCTTCCTCGATGGGCATTGCCAATTTTTTTCTGAGCCTGTGCAGAGGTACTTTTTAGGTACCTTTTAGGTAAACACACATCACCATGAGGCATCACAGTCCATTCCAATGTTATAAAATGCACAGGAGCTGTACTGAAGGAATTTTTATTTACCCAGAGTTAGAGACAATAAGGAGAAAGCAGAGAGCAGGACTAGGCAGCTCAGTTGAAACAGGAAAAATGGAAAGCCCTGAGGAGCATGGCATGGGTTTTGCTCTGTCATTTGCCATAGACCATCTGCCTGACCCTGCACAGCCAATCCTTGGGAGACTTTGGATATGAACATAGAAAATCGCTTCAGAAATCTCTCTGCTTCCTGCATGAACTTCTTTGGGTAACAGCAAATGTTGTTCTAGATAATTTCCAAGGAGAGCCTCCTATCAGAGTGGTAGTAGTAATGAACCCAATTTTCTACGTGTAAACAGATTACATGAGCCAAAAAGACCAAAAAAACCCAACAAAACAAACAAAAAAACACTTTTAAAAAAAAAAAAAAAACACACACACACACAAAAAAAAAAAAAAAAAAAAAAAAATTAAAAAAAAAAAAAAACACACCCACAAAAAAAAAAAAAAAAAAAAAAAAAAAAAAAAAAAAAAAAAAACAAGGCAAGGTAAGGGAATTTGTTCATTACCACAGTTGAGCTGGGGGGCACAGCAAACTGTGGCCACAGTTCCAGAGAACTCTGGAAAGGCTTCATGCTCTCAGACCACAAGGAAAGTATTTTGCACAGACATATGAACTGCTATGGTAGAAGACTATGGTATACATGCAGTACAAGTAGCTTATGTTGTCCATTTAGGTTGATATTTCAGGTGTGGTTTATTGCCACATTATTTGCAAGCTTTTTCTGGGTATGAAACATTGCTTTCCAATTAGGAAGCTCACTTCTAAACTAAGGGAAACCATTTGCAAAGAGATATCTAAGATTTTACATTATGTTAGGGCTAGACTTTGAAATCCAGTCTGGAAGAATGAAGCTCTTTCCTGTGCTTCCACAAATGATTAATACAGGGGCATGAGGGATACATCAGTATTGTCTGGACCTGTTAGAATCACAAACTTGTTTTCATGGGTGGGGGAAAAAAAAAAAAAAAAAAAGGAGATAAATACTTGCAAAAAATTTACTATAAATAAAAGACACTGTAGCTCTTTTCAAACCATGTGACTTAGATAATGCATCAATTCTTCTGTTACACTATTTTTAACAGGATAGAGAAGCAATCTTATTTAAACGGAGTGTTAAATTTTCAGACTCCGCCTTATGCAGGAGAACTGTCTGGCTTAAAAAGTCCATGTTTTTTTTCTAGGGGTGCTGCCATCCTGAACAAATGAGGCAGAAGGAAATAACTGGCTTGATCATGTCAGGCAGTGAGTAATGCTGATGTCAGACACCAGCTCTGAAAGATGCTGAAATTGTAAGTCTCAGTGGTTTTGTGGTTTGAAATGCTGAGTAGAGGGACAGTGGATTATGTAGCTGAAGAACTGCTGAAAACGAGTTGTCTTGGTTGTGTCAAAATCTCCTCTATGATGAGCCTGGAAACCTCATCATGAGTCTCAAGAAATCCATTTCTTTTGCTAATTATTTCCCTCAACTGTGCATCCAATTTAATGTGTCATTTGAGATTCAGACTCTGCACATACACAAGATCTGAATATCCGATTGAATGTAAACGCTAGGTGATACAGACCTGGCCCTCAGGAAAAAAATCACTTTTGGCTGTTTTATGGAAACATCATGAAAGAAAATGGTGTACTGTTGCCAACACAACTAGAAATACTCCAAATACCTGAGTATTTTCAGAACCACCTTTCAGCACTAAGGTCCATCTCAGACATCCTATACAGTTTTTTTCTTCACTCTCAGTGGGTGCCTTGGTTCAGAAAGAGCTGCAACATTCAACCCAATGCTATCTGAATACACTAACCTTAAAATAATTAAAGTGAAATTTTGTGTTAACTTATAACGAGAAATCTGATTAACCTTCTCCACTTTCATGTTTTTCATCCTTCTGTTTTCTTTCATCTCAAAGAGATCAAGCTCTAAGGAAAAGGCTGAGGTTGTTCGAACAAATTTTGTCTGACAAAAAAATAACCAAACAAACGACCAGCTGAAGCCCAGAACCATCTTCAAAAAAACCAGAAACCTTGCATTTGGAAAATTTGGAATACATTTTGTTAGTCAGATGATTGCCCTTTTTTTTTTTTTTTCAGCAAAGTTACAGTGGTGAATATTGATCTGAGTCATCTTGTCCACACATTCCTTTTCCCTCGCTTGTCAAAAGCATGATAATGATCTCTCTACAGCTAAAAAGTACAAGAATGTCTGCACTGCAGATTTCAATATACTGTAAGGGTCTCTGAATTAGCATATAACAGAAATTAAACCAGAAACCATGTCTGCACAGTAATCTGCACTTTCCCTGCAGAGCACCTTCACACAGCATGGCATGCTGGCCTTTCGAGTCTGCACAGCACAGACAACCTGTTAACTTTGCTCACTTTTCAGCAGATTCAGCTCACTCTGCCTTTTTTTCTTATCTAGGAAAGAGGAAGATAATGGGGTGATCTCCCTAAGGCAACTATAAATCAACAGACTTTCCTTGTAAGATATTTGAATGCAAAATACCATTTTGGCAGCAGGTGTTGGCTGGGGTCTTGGTTAGTGTTGTCTAGGTTAAACAGCAGCATCTAGAAATAGAAATCAGTTTAATCCCTAGTTTAATCCATAAAGCCATATTTTAGGGCAACCTGTCTCCAGATTTTAAATGTAAATCCAGTTTTGCATGGAGCCAAATATACAGCAAGCATTTCTGTGCCACTAAGCAATGAAGAACATGCGTCTGGGTCGAAATTTTTGCTCAGACACATAAGCATGAATCGCGTTCTGACTGTGTTCACCATATTGGAATTGTTTATATGACCCCTATGGCCAGCTTTCAGCGACTGCCCTTATTAGAACATCCACTGACCCTTGTAAATACACACTTTCTTTACCCAGACTAGGAGATTCTGTGAGGGTGGAACCCACTTGTACTCGGAGAGGTTCACACCAGATAACAACATTAGTCCTGCAGCAGTTTAAGCAAATTTAACACAACAAACAGAAGTAAAAAAAGTGGAGACAACAAGCTGACAGTGCCAGCAGTTATTTTTTTTTCCCAAAGGTAAACCCTCCAACTAGAGGAAGCAGTTCGTTTATGACAGAGCTGCGCAGTGGCAGCAGCAGCCAACTTTCAAAGCAATTATTGCTGTTAAACTGAAGTGGGTTTTAAACATTTCATTTAGATCGATTTATTCAAAAGTGTTTAAGGCTCAGCCAAGTTTACTGCTGGTGTGGTCGTGGGACACTTTATGGTTTATCATAACGTTTGATCAGTTGCAGAGGGACATGAAAAGAGGGTAAATGCAAAGGAGGTGCAAAAAATCTGCTGGGTGTTTTTTCTGTTGTCGATATTACCATTTGTGAAGCCATTTTTGTGGTTGACAAGAGATAGAGGAGGTTGAGGGCGGTCTGGGATGTAAGGCAGAATTAACTGTCTAACATCTCTTCTATTCTCAACTGGAGGGTTAAAGTTTATGAAAGATTTTAAATCTTTCCTTTCCTTCTGAATTTTGAGTCTTCGTTTTAGTGCTTTTTCCCTTTTTTTTATTTTTTTTTTCTTTTTGCCCAGCCCTGTCTCCAAAGAAAGCAATAAGCCTGTCAAAGAAGGAATTAATTAAGCAAATCAATCAGTCAGTTTTATTAAGGAATTACAAAGCCCATGTGCAGCATTAATTATTCAGATAATGGGACATCTCTAAGCCTTTCTTTTCAATTATTGATAAGCTGCTATCTATCATCCTGACTGTTTTAGTACTGATTTAGTTGTGAATGAAGCCAGGTCATTCAGCCATAGCATATGCCAGTTATGAGAGTTGCTAGATGACTAGGGGCAGAAGAGAGAGAAAGATGAGAAGTATCATTTATTTCCATCCACAGTGATTGCACATATTAAATATTTCAGGGTGCGTGTCTTCTTCTGAGCTGCAGATGAAAGGGAAACTGTCCTTCCTTGCTGATATCATCTGGGTGATCACCTTTGTTCAATGAGGCAATACATGCCCATTTTTCCCACTGCAATATCCATGCAACTTTTTTGTTGACTTTATGCAAGGTTCCTTATTAGTTCATAAGGCCTGGAAAAATGAGATGCCTTTCCATTTTCACAAGAAAAAGTTATCTTCTTGCATCTGGTGATCAAGGCAACTGTTCTCATTTTTCTCTTTACTATGAATTTCATGACAACTGCTTTAATAGAGAGTCCTTCTGCAGCCCTAGGCATATTTTTCATGCTCACTCCATTAGATGTAATATACAGCAAAGTGTTCTCCTACCTGCTTTTATAAGTGGGGAGCAAAGGTACTGACCTCATAATGTTGAAATTCAAGTAATCAAACAACAAATTCTTCATTGTTGAGGGAAAACATGTACATACAAATAGTTATTTATGGAAAAAGGACTTCATAGGAAAGGAAACCTTGAATCTAAGTAAAATTATCTCATAATTATTGAGAAAACTTACGTTCCACTTGAAAACAACTACAGAAGGCAGCAGTTGTTAGGAAACACGCTGAGCATTGTGCAATATTATAAAGAAAATAGGCTTTTTTACTGCCCTTCAGACTAGGTTACCATTTTAAGACATTTTCCATACTTTCTAAACAGTCTGAAAGTCTGCTCCATGTAGACTGCCCAGTAAATAGGTAAAGGTGTAAAGAACATAGGTCTGACTTATAGGAAGATTGTATCACCTTGTAGTATATTTTCAGCCAAACAGTTCCCCGTGATTTGATCTCTGGCAGGTGGACTATGGGTTCAGCAGTTCAAGAATGTTCCAAAAGTCCAGGAAAACATTTACACTGTCCAGCTAAAGCCTCACAGAGTAGGGAAGATGTTTCTTCCCCCACACCAGCAGCTCCACATTCTGCCATGGTGTTTGCAGGTACACAGAAATGAGTCAGGACCAGGTGCTGCTTCTGCACGACATTGAGGTGCAACCTCCGGGTACCTCTGGCACGTTGCATCCCTCTCCAGAACACACACCTTCGAGCTTTAAAACTGACTGTTCCTATCTTTCCCACATTGGCAAGACAAGACACTTGATCAAAGCATAAGCATGTCTCCAGTTGTGGTCAGGAGGAAATTTACTGAACTAAATAACTAGCTTGGTTAAATTGACTGCGTGCCTCTCTGTGAACGCTCCGCTTTGGAACTGGCACGATACTGCACAGGATTAGAAATGTTAACGTACCCCTCACAGAGCAAAGACTACTCATTCAACACCAGCGTGTTCTCACAGTCCTTCTACCCTTGCACCTGCTAGATCAACGCAAAATTCTGAAGCACTGAAGCATTTGCAGGAGAGGAAGCTCGGAGGGGTAAAGTGCCATCCCTTCACTGTTTTCATAAACTTGGAATAGAGATGCAATGAAAATTCATTGCCATCTTGCTATGCAGATTACTTTGTTTCATCTCTCAGCTAAAAGCCATGAATGAGACGTATTAAGAAAATTAATGACAAAGTTAGGAGTGAGAGCTCTTTCTGACTTCAAAAAGTTCAGTGTTGGCTCAAAATGTGACCTGGAATGTGAAAATTCCGTCCAAACCTGCTTCTCATTTTCAGGTAGAAACCTAAAGGTGTAGTTAGTAGCCTAAAAAATTGTTGCTTAGACAGTTATAAATTCGATTTTACTAATAAGAAGCAATTAGGGTTTGGAAAAGAACTGGATGAAATCCGTGAATTAAAAGCCAGGGGGTTCGGGAACTAAGCTTCACAGTTCCTGGCCATTTTTATTTGTTACTATATGCAAGAAATGTGCCACTTCTCGTAACTGTATGGGCTTTCTGTCTTCCAGTGGTATCTATTACTTGTCCACTGACAGCTGCTTTCTGGCTGTAGCCTTAGGCTCAGCTCACACTGCTATCACTTTGCCTCAGCAATGCTGTCCTGCTTTGACTTTTGCCAAATTGTGTGTCATATACGCTAAAAAATCTCTGCAGTTAAGGAAGAAGAAGGGAAAAAAACCCAGAGAGTAACTATTCATTATGGTAGAAATGTAGAAATAACAATAACTTTAACATATACAGATGGACATATGCATATATAACCCCTGCACAATATTATAGCTGACAGCAACTACAGCTCACTCAAGAGCTAACTCTGACGTAGCTCAGAGAGTAGTAACAAGGCAATATCTTTGGAGGTAACACAAACACTCCATCATTTCATAAGGACACTTGTTGTCACTGGGCTGTTACCTTTGAGGGTTCATCTTTGGCTGACCAAGTGTGTTGTTTGTTTGTTTGGGGTTTTTTTTAAGGAACAAAAAGTAGTATCTCTTTTGGCTTGTGTGTCTGTCAAACTAGATGGGGTCAGAAACATGTTCTTGGTGTGGGTCAGAAGATACATGTACTCCCCCTTGGATCCCTTTTACTTATTTTTCCCTTGCCACCCTGAAAACACAAAAGTTCCCAGTTCTGTGATTTGAGAAATGGAAGGTAGGACACACCCTGTGCTCAAAATGAATGGTTGGATCCAGAGGCCAGTCTTTCCTTGGAGAAGTAGACACACCTTTGTGCCCAGTTGAACCTGAATTCTGCTATGAACCTACCCTGCCTTCTGAAAGAGTGTGCTGGGAAACGGGATAAATCATCTCCTTCGTGGAGGGAGCACCACCAATAGGCAGTCCCTAAAAGTTGATGATGCTGAATGACTCTTCCCCAGCAATTATGGTGCAATATGAGGAGCAGTACAAACCCTGTATGCAACCAAAGCAGAGTCTACAGAGATGTCACCTACACCACATCCGAGGAAGAATATTTCCTGAAGTGGTCACATTAAAAAGGGTGATGTTTCAAACTCTTGTGAGAAAAGAGCTATTAACTGCATGAAACCAAGAGCTCAAAGCTTTGTCTAATCCCAAAGATTTTAATTTCCATGTCAGAGTGCTATCTAGCACCGTGCTGGGGTTTGATTCAGCAGTCAGTCAGATAAGAATAACCTCATCATTTTTCTGCATCGCTCATGGCTTGACTGTGGGTCTAAGTTAGTGAAATTCCTACATAGGGTAATGGATCCTGTTCTTCTTTACACATAGACTGAATTTGGCTTGATCTAGAATGCAGAATTTAGTTAACAAGCATAATTCTTCACATTCCTTATTATGACAAAAATTTCCAGTGCTACAG
Source organism: Oxyruncus cristatus (assembly GCA_013399855.1). Classification (NCBI taxonomy): domain Eukaryota; kingdom Metazoa; phylum Chordata; class Aves; order Passeriformes; family Cotingidae; genus Oxyruncus; species Oxyruncus cristatus. The sequence goes on along the minus strand of VXAY01003678.1, from coordinate 109,571 downwards.
TCAATGTAGTAAAATATATTTTCTGTGTTGTGATTTGTGATGCTCTGATTTTCAGCAAGAACAAGAAAATGGTGAATGAACTGATTACTTATAGCTATATCCCCCAGGTGGATCTGCCCTTATTATCTAGTCTTAGGATGGAAACTCTAAGATCACTGATTTCCTCAGTTTATACACTAATCAAAGATGTCCAAGCAATAACTTCAGTCATGCAACACCTTAGTCAGCTTTACCTGTATTCCTGTAGGAACATCTTATGATTTCCTTGATCAGACACTGTGTTCATGTCTCTGAACATCATATCAAGCTGTAACAAGTTTATCCCAATATTGACAGAAAACAAAGGCCTGATTTGAACAAGCTCAACAATTCTCAGATTCATTATTTTTTCTTTTACTGAGAGACTTGAGTACCTTAATTGCAGAAACACATTATTGTGGCAGGTACTTTACATACATGGAATATAAAAATGGTCCCTCCTCCCGAAATACAAGAGAAAGGCAAAACCTATAGAACCCTTTAGGAATACAGAGAATGATAGAATACTATTGATTCTTGCTGTTGCTGATGTATTGACAGGTTTTCTGTAATGGTGTTACAGTAAGTAAGAGCTTTAAGGAGGAACTTGAAGGAGACTGCAGAGATGTTATGGTTCTTCTTTATAGGAAAGGCCAATGAAACCCCATGGGGATAAATACAGTGGAAAGCACAAAACAATTGAAAATTTCACAAGCTGATGATGCAGGTCAAACAACATGTGCCAACCAGAGGTCAAAATTAACCTCTTGACAGCAAGTGAGAAACGACGTACGGAAGAAATCCTGAGCTATGACTGTCTTTTGTGCTTGAAGTGAGAGAAAACAGGGAGAGGGTGAAGAGATAAGAAACAAGAGAGACAAACCCAGGTTGAAAAAGTTGTCTGCACTATTGACGTCCAGATAAAAAGGATGTTACAGAAATTGAGTTACAAGATGCTGAGAGGACAGGTGAGAGTTTTCTTGAGTGGAAGGATGTGAAAAGCCATACTGTAGACACGATCTGGAGAAAGAGTCAATCAGACTTACAGTGTGGGTACTGCAGTCCTGAGTAGATTTCTGTAGAACAGATGTCACATAAGTTTGCTAGGCTAGATATAAAAGAGCAGGATACCCAGAACCTGACCTTGTGGAGCAGGAGGTGGAATTGTCCTCAGCATAAGTCCTCACTTCAGATCCAGCCCAGGGAGGAGAGACCCAGGGAAAAATGACACGGAGATTGCATTTGTGTTTCAAATTAAAATATACAGAAAAGTTTTGGTTACTGAATTTATCCTCATTATACCTGAAACAATAGATTAAAATCTTCTCTATCACTTATTAACTTGCCAGAATTTCAGTCCTCAAAACACTGTGAGTTTAATTCTTTCATTATAGGGTTTTTTTTAATTTTTTTTTTGTCTTTTTTTGAGGGCATAAGCACATAGATAAATCAGAACTCTTCTATGATATTCAGTTTTCCTTTGAACAAGGTTCTACCCTTTTTTTTGGTTTTGTTTTTTTGGGGTTTTTTTTTGGATCTGATATCTTTCCCCTCCCCCAGTTTTACTAGTTCTCATTTTATCTATTTATGCAATAATCCCTTCCAACTGTCTTGTCCAGATGATTCACTAACAACTGGACTAATGGCCGTCTCGCTCCTTAGCAGCTGAGAAGGTGAGAGAATGAAGGGGTCAGGCCATCAGCTGCTGCAAATTGGTGCCACACCATTGGTTTAATTGAAACAGTGCCAGTTTACACCAGCCAAGAGTCTGAGCCTGGGGCTCAGTTCAATCTAAGCTCAAGGAAAGCAGATCTCCAATCTGCCCACCCACCTGAAGTTTGTTACCTGAAATATGTTAAAACTAAAGTTGGTTACCTATTGGCTCTTCAGATGAGCAGTGTGCAATTAAGGGAGAAAAAAAAAAAAAAGACAAAAGCAGCGGCACCCAATTATTTACTTTCTTTCTCATTACCCTCTCAAAGACATCAGTGTCTTCACACTTTATATATGCACATTTGGTTTTGAAGAAAAAAACACCAAAATGAACAGTGAGATGAAGGACACTGTCACAGCTCCACTGCCTTAGTATAACAGTGTCCCTTTTACACCTCCATTTGCTGATGGTAACACTGTTTTTGATTCATGGCACTTATATTTCACATTAGTGCTTTCCCACACTAAGGAATAAATTTTAGCTGCAAACACATAGAAACTCTGATAACCCTGCAGAGGGTTCTAAATACTTAAGTATTTAGAACAACTGACTTCAACTTCCTTTTTCACCATTAACTGCTGGAAGGAGCAGAGATCATTTCTGATCTGAATCTTTTGGTCTAGCCCTTACCTTTCAATTTCTATTGAAGTGTGACCATATTGCAAAATATGTGTCTAAAGCACAGTAGTGTTGCTACTGTTTACTGTAGAGAATTATAATACCAGATTATCTTTCTCTGTCATTCATATTTTTTTCCCATAGATAGAATAAATTAAAACAAACAAACAAAAAAAAAATACAAACTCATGCTTAATATTTAATTTTAATTTAATTTTACGAACAAGAGTACCAAATTTCACCATATTTAAAGCAGCCTAATCTTTCTGAGAGCTGTTAAGATTGGCCCACAGATAGCAAGATGGCAGACACTTGGATTTTGACATCTGCATTGAAAAAGTAGAGACAACATTACAAATTGCAGGGAAGGAGGAAGAACAACAACAACAGGGGAAAAAAAAAAAAAGAAAAAACAAAAACACCAAAAACCTGAGGGTCTGTTTCCTTTTTCTCTTTTTCTTTT